>CM074726.1:9670048-9857548 GCA_037306005.1 Rhinophrynus dorsalis
CATCTGGCAATTATGGTCCATTTCCTTTCTGACCCAGGCCCGGACTGGGACAAAAAATAGGGCATTTAAGGCTGACCAGCCCATTTTTATTTTTTGAGCAACCCAAGGGTTGGGCTGTCGGCCGACTGTGACCGTGGGCGGAGCTTATAATCACGTGCGGTGCTCCACACGTTGATTGCCCGCCCACCAGGAAACTTGTAACGAGGTGGCTGTCTTTCAGAAAGTGAAAGACGGGCCAAAGCTCATTTAATGATTAATTTTTTTTTTTAAACGCCCAGACCAGCCCACCGGGCAAATGCCTGGTATGCCCGATGGCCAGTCCGGGCCTCTTCTGACCTGACTGCTTCTCTTCACAAGCTCCTTAGACTGATTTATTACATGGATGCATGGATCCCCTCTGTAGTTCAGAAAGAGTTTTCCTTTACTCCTTTAACAGTTTTAACCCCTGAGCATATCTCCCAACAAAATTGATAAGCCTAATGAGTTCTGCACAACTAAAGTGCTAAGCGCTTATGATTCAGCTCCCATGGCACTCGCATTAAGTAGCACACAAAATTGGGCTGCTAGACCGGCCCTAATATGAGGTCAGGCTTACGTACTCAATATATAAATATACTGCTACTCTTGTGCACAAAAGGAATCCACATTAACTTTTTGAGTGCCTGAGAGGTATCCAATGCATTGCTTTGCAATGCGTTGGATACCTCTCGGGCACTCAAAGGGTTAAAAGCAAACACATTGGATAAAGTAGAGGAGATTCTTTTAAAGGGATAGTAACACTTCGTTTTAACTTTATTTTATTTTGTAGGCATTAAAAAAACATGAAGAATGATATAAGTCTTATCTCTCAAACCTTTATGGTTTATGAGATATTCACAAGCAAAGTTCCCCTCCCGCCCCTTTTACCTAGTGTAAGCCATCTCTTCTTAGATGTGAGTCTGGTTGTATGACAGTACAGATAACAGAAGGGGACAATTTTTTTTGTATGAAAACAATGAAAGCCCTTCCCCCCTTGACAAGTTTTTCAGCTTTTTCCATTATCTTAATTGAAGATTGTCCCTCTCTGCAGTCTACCTGGGCACCTCCCTTCTGATCTGGTTGAACAGGGGGGGGATACTTTGTTTGTGAATATCTCTTAAACCATAAAGGTTTGAGAGATAAGACTTATATCATTCTTCATGTTTTTTTAATGCCTACAAAATAAAATAAAGTTAAAATGAAGTATTACTATCCCTTTAAATTGGTTTATCGCAGAAACCAGGAATGCTGAAACCTGTCATCATTCTCCCAACATCGCATGCTTTCAGAATCTCCTCAAATAAAGAGATGGCAACGGTTAATAGTGAGGGGAAAAAAATAATTATATGTTGCAGGATGGATTCTACTGAGAGAAACAAGGGTACTCCGACGGCTGAGAGGTTTTTTTCAAAGTTAATGCAGTTCAAACTTGCATTTTATTTATTTGTGCACTACCATCTTGGCCTGAAATGTTTCAGTGGAGCCGGATTATGGGCAAGGGGGACCTGGGCGCCTGCATGGAGCCCGTGACTTGGGGGAGGGGGGACACGGACACCCCCAGGGCCCCTCCCCTCTCTAACATGACTCAATGTCCGTTTCAGGCACTGACAGTGAACTTCTTTTGCTCTCTGCCTCTATCCCCTATAGTCTCAATGAAGGGAAGCTAGTTCCATGACTGAGCATTCATGCTCGACCTTGTGGTCTGAGCACCATGCGCATGAGTGGAGTGGTTGCTATAGCATCCTGTGGAGGTTTATAGTCAACTGGTCAGAGGCCTCCATAAACTGCTGTAGCAACAGCACCACTATAACAGTTCAGACTATGGGATAGCTGCACTTTAAATGCAAGTTTAAGCTGCAATATCTTTTGAATAAACAGTCTCTTAGCAGTGGGGCTAGCCTTGTTTTTACTCAGCAGGAAAAGCCGTGCAAAATGTATAATTAACAAAAGTGAATGTTTGTTTCTGTGGCAGATCTTTTAGAATGACTAACCACTCATTTACTGGTGAACCTGAACTTGCATCATGGAGGACAGGTTTGAGTGCTCTGTCTTAAACTGACTACAACCGTGGTTCTCCACCAGGGTGCAGCAGTGCTTTGTGCTGTGGACAGCAGGTTAGGGTGCCCCACTTTTTCTGTGAATACACTGCCATCAAGTTGAGTTTCTAATGTATATTTATGAACATTATTACGCACAATACAATCTATGTATTGGCATTTTGACTTTTGGACCTAAGAATAACTATAGTTATGTGTTTTCCACTTCATTAAGTCCTTGAGAAATGACATTCAAATTGCTAAGGGTGCCCTGGAATCTCCAGTTCGCATTTTAGGGGTGCCTTGAGGAAAAAACAGTTTGAGAACCACTGGACTATAGCATTCAAAAATAAATTAATAAATGTACCTGAGTCTCTCTAGTGCGTTTCACACCCACTTAATCATAGGCTATTATGACTAAGAGTCCAAGTAGCTGTGAAACGCGTTAGACCTTGTACATTTTTTTAAGTCCCTCCTCCTTGTAGTGCTTGGTGACAGAGGGGCCACTAATGTTTTAATAATTGGAAAAATGTAACCTTGCTATCATTCTCTGCATTAAAATCCCCATTTAAATAGATTTTTGTCCTCTGGTGCTGTTGGTTTGCCACAAAATTTGTCTACTTTTTCCTTTTTATATAGAATGTCCCATTGTTCAGTTTCAGATCTTATTGTAACATGGCTGTTTCTTTGCCTCCTTCTCCTTTAGGTGTCTTTCTCATTCCCTACATACTCATCGCTATCTTTGGAGGAATTCCCATCTTCTTCCTGGAGATCGCCCTAGGGCAGTTCATGAAAGCCGGAAGTATTGCAGTGTGGAACATCGCTCCTCTGTTTCAAGGTCAGCCCATCCTCCACTGTCAAGTGCAAGTCTAACGTGATGCCTGTTCCTTCTCTGATTCTCAATGGGCCACCAGGAGGCCTGTTTGATTCAGGTTTCTGAGCATCCAGCCCCGTGACCCTAAACAAAAATCTATCTGAGCTCAGCAAAGCGTTTCCAATTCAAGCAGGAATTCTTTCCACCTCATGTTTGACAAGGCAATGCTGTTGTAGCCTCCAGCATTTGCTCGCTAATTGTTTGTCCGCAATGGCTTTCTTTTTTTAATTACCTTTCCTGTACTTGAACGTTGAAGTGTTCTAGTGGCTAAACTGTTATGTTCATCAAGTCAATGGTGCTGAACACCAGACTCTGATGGCTATTAACAGACAAGATTAACCCTTTGAGAGCCAGAGGGGCTCAGGCACACAAAGGGTTCAAAATAAGGGTCTGATGTCCTGCGAAAATGAAATTTGAACTCAATAATCCGAATACTTTTTTTTTTTTTTTTTATATATATATATATATAGTGTAGGGATTTTGATTCTGATTAAAACAGAAATACAGAAGCGTTATATTGATCAGCTAATAACTATGGTATAAAGACTCTTTCTGCAGGAAAAGACCCACAATTGTAGAACAATTTAAAATAAAAAACCCATTTAAACAAATTACTATTTATTCAGCATTTCCATTGTCCAGATTAACTCTTGTACTTATCTGTCTTGCTCAGTACCCTCACAGTCTTATTAAATGGCTGCTATCCCGTCGGTGATAGCAACGCTGTGTCTGCATTGTGCAGCCTGACTGATCAGCTGAAGAGCAGATCAGGAGGTCCGGAAAGTGACCCCTTAGCATTTAGACTGAACTTGCTGGTCGGTCTTCTGGGGCTGTGACTGCGGTCTCCACAGAGAGTCTTACAGTCTGTTGTGGAATGCATGAGCAACCAGTCAGACTTGTGGCTCAGACTACAGTAGGCCTAGGCAGTCTTTGGTATTACAACTTCTATCATCCCCTACGAGACACTGGCTAGTGGAGGAAGAAGGGAGATGTGCCCAGCTAAAATGTACTTGGCCATACGCAAATAAATACAGTTTTTCAGTGATTTTTTTTTTTTTTTTTTTATGCGGATTTTAAGTCTTTGAATGCTAGTGAGGTCTCAATATATTGTAAACAATTAATTTAAATAACTTAGAATTTTTTCTTTCTCCCATTGTTTGCTGTAATTTTTCTCTGTGCACATGTTTTAGGAATTCCCCCTCTTTAACTTTCATCTCCTCCTGTTATTGCACCCTAGGAATCGGCTTTGCCTCTGTGGTGATAGTCTTTTTCTGTAACACCTATTATATAATGATCCTGACATGGGGCGTTTATTACCTGGTGAAATCCTTCACCGCCACACTGCCGTGGTCACAGTGCAACAACACGTGGAACACTCCAGAATGCGTGGAGATATTCCGCCATGAAGACTGCAGCAATTCTAGCGTAAACTCCACCTTCGGGAATCTGACCTGCGATGAGCTGTCGGACAAGGTGTCCCCGATTACAGAATTCTGGGAGTAAGTGTCCTTTATATAATCCTTTTTTTTTTTTTCTTTGCCTGATTAATGCCTTCTTTTTATTAATGTTTAAAAAAAATAGTACATTTTAGTTTTAACCACTTGAATGCTAGAGTGGGGTCCAATGCATTGCTTTTGGTGATGTCATTTCCCTTCTGTCTGGCATTGTATGCAAATTATCTAATTTACATACAGTGTAGCACAGAGAATGTAAGTGACATCACCACATTGGAGTTGTGGAGTAAAAATAAAACCGCAAATAACGGTAAAAATTATAGCTTGGCGCGAAGCAGAGCGGACAAAAATATAGAAAATTATTGCCGGGCAGATTCTATTTTTTCTCTTAAGAAGATGGCTGGGATTTTAAGAACGCTTGATTAAGACACTCACCAGAAAAAATTTGAAACTGAAAGAAAACATGTTGGAGCCTTCCGGGTTCCTGGTAATTTTCACACGTGGGGGATTGTGCAGTAATAGAGTGAAGATAATTTCTCCAGTGATATCACTTCTCCTCCAATTCCTGTATTATTCTATGGAGCCTATGCACTAAGTCCTCTCAAACATTAGCAATCTTAGTGCATGGGCTCCACAGAATAACATAGGAACTGGAGAAGTCCTCCCCTCTTTATCACACTTCAGTGCATAATCCTCCGGGTCGTAAGATATAGATAAGTATAAAATAGGTCTGACTTTTTAGGACGACCTTTATTATGACATGTTGTTCTTTAACTCTTTGAGTGCCAGAGGGTTGTGGAACACATTGGCAGATGCATTGTAGAACCCTCTGGTGCTTCAAGGGTTAACCACCTTACTGTGGCCAGACAATCCTAATGACCTCTAAGAATTTTGCTTTTGGTCAATCAGCTGTTTATTGCCCGAACCATGGAAACCTCAAACTTTTTCCTTCACATAGTAATCTTAACCCTTTAATGAGCAGGGGGACTTTGCAATGTGTGCACAGCCCCTTGGTCTGTTAAAGGGTTATATAGAGTTGATACTCTCTGCCTGCTTCAGTTTGGGGAAAAAAAAAAAAATTGCCAGCAACGTTTATGTCCAACCTCCGTGGACATGACATTCAGGACTTATTTGAAAGATGTTATCAAAATTCATAGGGGCCGTTAGGGGCTTTCAGGATAAGTAAGGTGGTTATCAGGAGGTGTTGTGTCGCACAAGAGGCCTGTTCATAGAGCGATCATGTTTAAAAGCTGATGAAGCCTGAAGTGATGGTACTCTAGGTGGTCACAGGTTTTTTCTCTATTTGAAGGCTGTAGATGAACTTGTGTCCTTTTTATCTCTGCGATGTGTACATATAAATAGACATAAAATAATTGGCTTTAAAATAAATCATGTCTTGTTTAGTGCAGAGTCACAAACCGGTCCATCCAGATACAAGAGAGAGTCAAAGAATGGGGACGAGATTGTCCCCACCTTTTTTTTTTCTTTTTTTTTTTTGTTTTGGTCTTTGCATTCCATGGAAACTATAGAGGTCTCAAAATATTGTAAAAAACACCTTGTAAAATCCAGGGGTTTAAAAGTCTAGTTTAAATCAATGGGAATTTGTGGACTTTTCATTTCCCCCCTCCATAAAGTTGGTTTGGTTCAGAACGTCCCCTATTTTAAAGTATTAAATATAACTCTTGGTCTCCTGACCGTGAAGTGCTGGGCTAGTTATAGGTGACCTTGTAACAGGAATTGTTCGTCTGTGTATGCATAAAATGTTTATTTTAAAACTTTAACGATCTAGTAACACATTGTGAAAAATACATTAAAATAAAAAGGCTTCTTCCGCTGAGTTAACAAAAATCTAAAAGCAAAAAAAAAAAGCTGTGCCGTTCCTCACACAATAATAGTTTATGTAAATACACATGTTTTATACAACCTCTCTATTTTTAATTACCGTTATTTTCTCTATAACCCTTTATGTGCCACACGTATCCAATGCATATATATTTTATGCTGGATTCCTAAATTTTTTTTTTTTTTTTTTTTTTTTTTTTAAGCCATGCATAGAGCGTTCTGTTCAGAGAGCAATTGGTTAATATGTTTGTGCTCTTTGTAAAGACAAGCAAGAGCTTTAACAGTTATTATAACTACTTTCATACTGCTGCTCTTGTGTTCAGAAAGCCTGTTACCATTTTATAGGTCATTTACAGATCATACAGTGCTATCACTTTTGAAATGCCCTATCAAGATTTGTTATGGTAATATGGGAGTCAGAGAGCCCTAGAAATAGTAGGGATTGCTGCTCCCATAGTGCATATGTAAGACTAGATTTTAGGCCTCAGGAAAGAAATGGAGACATTTTTATGTATTCCAACCTGAAGTAAAGGGTATTTTTAGTGTCTATAACCCCAGCTAATTTTTAAGTGTTAATGTTCCTTTAATTCTCGTTCACAAGCAGCATACCAAATACACTGCTCATTGCCAGCACTTTGCTGTGATTAGGGTTACCACCCAGCCGGTATTTTACCGGCAGGCTGGTAAAAAATTGGCTTCTGTCCAATGTTAAGTCTATGGAGAGTATGCCATGGCCGGTATTTTTTGTAAGAAAAGGTGGCAACCCTAGCTGTGATCATTGATACATTTGGGTATTCATCAATAATCGGTATTTCCTTGCCTTTCCTATGCAAAGCATTGTAAATGGTGCCAATCTGGCGATATACCAACGTATACAGCAGGTGTGTGTGATTGCCCCATAGACTGTAATGGGATCCGCCTTCTTGCAAGTGGCACATCTTTCTATCCACCGCTTGTTGAGAAATAATCAGACAATTGCTGACTGGGAGAGTGGTTAATGAGAAAATAAATCTAATGACTTCTTTGCATATTGAGCCCATTCGCACCTTGATGAATTCCGGCCTCCGTGTGCGTAACACCTCTTTATTTGGTGACTGGGTTTTAGGGCTCAGGTGCTGACTGGAAGAATAACCTATTTAAATTAACCCAAACACTCCCCTACCTTTTAATCTGGTCTGAAAATGGCCACTATGAGTCAGTTGGGTGGATGCTGGTATACTTCTCAGTTCAATCTCACCATTACAATTATGGAGGTCAGGGCAGTACTAAATCATACCTCCCAAGTGTCCCTCTTTAGGAGGTACAGTCCCTCCTTTAGATCCAAATTCCCCTGTCCCTCTTTCCCACCCTGATGTCCCTCTTTTTAGGAAATCATACTGTGTGGTGTATATAAGTGTATCACATTGCTCCACAGCAATAAAACTCACATTAATGTTTGTATAAACGTCAGTATATGTGTTTATAAATTAGTCTGTGTAAATAAAATACTTAGATCTTGTTATAAGCCATTTATTAGGTTACACAAGGAGGTGTCAATAGGTCATGAAATAGCCTAAAAATTCTCAGTAATGCCCCACCCATCTGCCACGCCCCCAGCAACACCCTCTAAAACACAAGTGTCCCTCTTTGGCAATTTGAAATGTCGGGAGGTATGCTCAATCATTACATGCCCTGGGTTGGCAACAAGCTTTTTACCCTTTGCATGCCAGAGTAGTATGCAGCTCATTGCAGAGTAATGCTTGATCTTGTCAGCCGGACACACACACAGGGTGATGCACAAAGAAAAGAAAAGTGGGGAAAGTCTAGTATAAGCCCTAGTGCACTGTAGGGAAATAAGAAAGAAAAAAAAATTCCCATTGATTTTAAATTGGACTTTTAAATCCATGAATGGTAGCAAAGTCTACAAAAACTGCGAAGCAATGGAGAAATTTGTAGCTCGATCCGTTGATGGAAGTTATGAGCTGCAATGGAATCCTGGTCTGTGTCTGAGAATTCCGCCTCTGTCATGCAATGCATTCTGGGGCAGCTCCAAAGGTCCCTTTTCTGACCCCTGAGTCGGGTAGTAATGCAGGTCTGTGCCAGTGTAAGCAGGACCTCTAAAGGGGAAATCTATGGTGATGGCTCCCCTATTAACTACAAATGTATCCTTCATATAGCAGTCAGTTATATTCATATTTCATTTTTTTTTGTTTGGAACTCTTTAGTATTTAGCTTAGCGAAGGGCAATAAGAGGCCTTCCAGCAGTTTTTTGGACTACAGCTCCCATCATCCTCTCAACCATGCATGGTATGGACACCCCCTCTCGCATTCATAGTGTTAAGAAATTACCATTGCACTTATATTAGGTAAATCAATTACAGAATTGCCGATCATGCTTTGGAAATGTTATGTCTCTCTAAGCACCATCCACCCTGCATGCTTTTATTAACCCCTTAACTGCTACGATTTGTAGAAGTCAATGGCAGAAAAGGGATTAAAGTGAGGAATATATGGACGGGCAGGTTGTAGGTCCTCTCCTGCTGGGAGAATGAGTGAGTGAAAAAAGAACAATCATGCACGCATAACTTATCCTTGATTAACTGATAGTATCCTAGGAATCGTGGAAGTGGCTTATTATAGTTCAAGTGCCGGCATGCGTTGCAGTCATAACTTTGTGTAAAACTTATATCAATAGGATAGCACAGTCATATTGTGGAAGAGTGATCTGTGTTCCTGCACTGTCCGTCCCTGCCTGTACCTTAAGGTACAATGTAACACCCCCTTTGGCAAAAAAACTATCGGTGACGAGACAGGGACAGATAGAGCAGGTACGCAGATCCCTCTTCGCCAAGATGTTTGCTCTGTCTTATTGATGTAAGTTTCATAGGAAGTTATGATTGCAACTCATGCCACAACTTAAACTTAATATGGCATATCCATGATACTAACAATTTGGGGATAATGTATGTGTGCATTTCCTCTTGGATGAAAACCGCACGTGTGTGGTCTAATTCACATCTCGGATTGAAAGACGGTATGTCACGGTTTACCAATAATGATTAGGAGTCAGTACGGTATAGATAAATGCAAAATCTATTAGTAATGGAAAAGTAGAGCACATTATATACACAAGTAGCAAGCAGAGGGTTACAAGCCAGTGAGCACTGCTATCAGGAATAGTAGGCTGCCAAGCTTGACCACTCAGCTGGAGACTAGGCCTCAACCACTGGTAGTCTCTGCAGGAACCAGGCGCAGAAACACTGGATCTTGATCTGACGAAGCGAGAGTACTGACTCACGCCTGCAGTCAGTATAAGGAAGGGGATACCTGACTCACACCTGCAGTCAGTATCAAAGCTAGTCTACCAGAGCCCCAGGTCCGCACTAGATTGGGTGTCTCCTAAGTACAAGGAACAAACGTAAGAATAGTCAGACAGAGCCACAGGTCGGCACCAGAGGAGGTAGTCAGACAAGCCAGGTCATACACAGTTCAGGTAGTCAGCGAGAGCCACAGGTCTGCACCAGGTTGGGTGTCCACTATAGGGATAGACAAAAGAATAGTCAGACAGAGCCACAGGTCAGCACCAGGTTGGATGGAAGACTAGCCAGGTCATACACAGAGCCCAAGGTAATAGAACTGCTATGAACAACAACGCAAGGGCAACTGAGTCAGGACTCAGTCTGCCTTTTAAACCCCTCCACAGGAAGTAGGTAGGAGGAGCATCTCAGAGGAAGGAAGTAGGTAGGAGGGGACTACAGGAAGCATGGCACACAAAACAGTGGCCTGCTGCATGCTTGAAGCCTCGAGCCTGCAGATGATGCTGAAAACAAGGTAAGCTGTAACACAGTGAGAGAGATTTAATGTAGATATAAACATGGAGATGTGCTAAGGGTCTACAGTACTTATAACCAGTGAATATAATAAATAGAAAATTCAACACAGAGAGGCTTACATTAGCAAGCCGAAGGGAATAACATGCTAGAAGAGAGTGTCTAGGAAGACATTGGTGCCTAATAGGCAGATGCTGAATGCAGTTTAGTTTCCATATTGGCCCAAATCCTGACTGGCTTTGTGAACAAAGGAGTTAGTATGTGCCCAAAGTCTGGTTTATATGACAGGATTTGGTGAACCAAAGATTTATTTCAGTACTAAGACTGCAGTTCTTCCAATCACTGCTCAACAATGCAGATCTTCCCAGGATCATTTATTTCCAGTTGAAGTAGTTTATTTATACAGTTTAATAGAATTTGGATCCTGCTTGATAATTTACTGAAACCTTAAATTTCAGAGGGTTTTGCAATGAATTGTGAGGCTAATTTAATAAGCTTATATCCTGATTTTTCTCGGGTAACCCTAAAAAATGTTACCAAAGTCTGACGAGAAATAAACCATATTCACATGCACATAAGACCATCTCTTTCTTAGTAGCATTTTTGAAAGCAAATCTCTTTACATTTTATACCAGAAGTATGCGTTTTATTTTATATGTATATTTTTGTGGGTGGGTGGGTGTGATGGGGGTCCTCTGGTCCACTTTCACTGGTACTTCCCTCTTACATAAAACTCTGGTCCCAAGTAATTTAGTACTAGTCTACTAACTTTGAATTTCACACTGTTAAAACTCCAGAAGTCTGTCTTCTTAATATTCTCCCAGATTCTAATATTTGTTTTATACCGGGAAGACTCTGGCATTTAAATGGAAATCGCCTCTTCTCCCAGCATTTAAATTTTGGTTTAGTCTCATTATCTCGGCTCTCCCTCTCCATACATTGACATATGTAAGCCGAGGCTGTCCAGAGAAATCTGGGAAGGTCTGAGATAAATGGCTGTAATGTCCATCCATAAATGCACCATCAAACTTATAGAATGGAATGTTCACTCTTGGTGCCTGTTTACCCGTCTGTGTGTTAATCCAGACATCCTGGATTAGTATTGTGTATAAACTTGTATAGGTTAATTCTAGAATGGGAAAAGACCATATAGGTGTACGGTAATGTGGGTGGGGTGTCCTCCTCCTCATTCTCTGCCTGCATCTGTCTGAGGATGATGAGAGTTCTAGTCCAAAAACTGTAACTCCTCCGGTTGCCCACGTGTGCTGTATAGAGTGTGGAGTTTAGATCTGAAGGTTCCAATCAGACAAATTGTCACAAAATCCTAAAAGAGACCTGCTGACCTAAGCAGGCTACTTATGAACTGACACCAATTTCAGCACATTTATTTCTTCATCCATTGACTTTATATTTTGCTTTCTGCTGCTATTGCTCAAGTGCAAGCTTCACAACCCTGACGGGCATCCCACTGAGTCCTCTGTAATCCCATTCTCTGGGAGGGATTTTTATCTGCCCCATAAGGAAAAAAAAATTGACATGGGTCATTTATTATGATGCTGTGGTGTAATTTTGTCAATACAGCTCAAATATTCCCATACAAGTGAATGCAACCTCCTGAGTATAATGTTAAAATAGTATAGTATTATTGTACTTTAATAAATGTTGCACACACTGAATAATCACCCGTCTTAAACTATTACAATAATAAAATAGATCATATTGCAGGTAATATTTTTTTTTAATTTTTACTTTTGGAATAAATCATCAATGTAACTGTACTTTCCCAATATGATGCAGTTCTTCTGTTCCTGTACTTTTGTTCGTTCTCTGTTGCTATGATGTTTTTTTGCAGTGTTGCGAGCGAGTAGCCGTAGGGGAGGAGTGCCCGAGCACTGCGCCCCAGCAGACCCAGGACAGGAGCGGATCTAATGACCTCTCGCTGGCAGCTGCAGGGTGGGATGGTCTTGTTAGCATGATTCTGAAACATGTGAGCCTGAAAACAGCCTCTCCCATTTTTTTATTTTATTTTATTTTATTTTTGTATCGTTCTCTGTGAATTTCTTTGGCCTTTTCTTGAAATATGGTTTCTTGGTGGTGTTCACATGTAGCTTTGTGGAAGGGGCCACTGGTGAATGGCTCTGACTTTTTGAGAAATTGCATCAGATAGCAAAGACTTAAATACCAACACATACGCGCAATGCCTGGTGGTGTCCTCTGCAGATCTTGGTCTTTACTATCATTCCATTATAGTTAGAGCTCATAGTCACCAAAGGGACACTGCATAAAAGACTCCTTGTTGCAAAATTGCTGCAAAAAAGTGTGGTCAAAATGGAAAACACACCTTATTTATTCAAATTAAAATTCCCTGATATCAAAACATTGGATATAAATACTGTTTAGGCAATTTTGCAATTTGGGTGTTTTTGTTTTAATAGCATAATTATCCTGAACAGCTGTTTATCTCTCCGTTTCTGTTACTCCATTCATTGTAGTTTCAATGTGCAACAGTAACCTAGCTCAGGTTGGAAAAGACACAAGTCCACCAAGACCAGTCTTTGCTTTCCTCTAGATCAACAAAGGAGGTTTGGCAAACGAAAAAACCAACTGAGATCTTCATTGATAATCAAGCAATCGGCATAGTAAGAATTGACACAAGCCTTTTGAAACACTGTGGTCTGCTACCATCAGACAAAACATGTTTATTATACTAATATTTTCTATTCATAAAGTGGGACTATATAAGCAAATATTGCATACATTTTATTTTATATAAATTGATCTGTCCCTTTTTATGTATATTTTGCAGACAATAAAAAAATATATCCACAAAAAATGATGGTTGTACATCATTCTTGAAAAATTTGCAGCAAAAACATTTGCTAACTTTTCTATTTTCTGAAATAGATGTGTGTTATTGGGCCAGATGTCCTGTTATACTAGGGGTGGTTTAAAAACGATTAAGACCCCTGGCAAAATTGGAATGGAGGCCCCTAAATCCATAAATACATCCTAGGATGCCATTTTTTTGTTTATCTTCATTAGGCCCATTAATATTTGTAGGAAAAGCTACCACATTGGAGTGTTGTACACCCCAAGGTCTTCTATATGCCTGTAGGTGAAAATACGGGCCGGATTAACATGTGGTCTGATGGAGCCTTAGTTCCAATCAAAATGATAGACCCATTCTCCTCATTAGTGAGTGAGTCACAATTGTGTACCATTTGGCCCACAGAGAGTGGCAACTTTTATTGATTAATATTGACAGAACTTTGAATAAGGAATTGCTATTTTAAACAAACCCTGTGAGTGCTGTATTTTGCCATCTCTTACACTTCCAGCAATCGTACATTGTACACCATCCACTATAACTTTCAGCTCCAAGCCCATAATCCAGCCCTGGAGTAAAGTGGTTCCTTTCTGAAAATTCCTTAATTTTAGTCACAGGCCTTGAGGATAGGTTTGGACTTCACGAAGCTGAACTGTAGCACAATCCAACTGTCTTGTAGTGAACAAATAAACCTTCTCAAAATCCCAATTGAGTTTAAATTGGTCTTTTAACCCACTGAAAGTGGCTGAAAGTCTCTCTAGCATTCAAAATGTTAAAAGCTACACAGACATCGAAGGGTATTTTCTGTCCACTATGATGCAGTTGCTATATCCCAGAATTCATCCAAGTCGTATTATATACATGTAAATATACTAGATTGAATCCTTTATTTAAATGCCTCCTTTTTTTTTGCCTCCATGAAACCTTTTACTAACTGTGTTATCGTATTTTACGTCAATAGCCCTCTTTCTTATTTTCCCCTTTTAAGCATCTCGATAGGTAGCCACCACCAGGCATTCCGTAGTGTAATTCTGTGCAGTCTTCCTCTTTTATTTTTTTCTGTGATCTTCAGAGTGCTCACTGCAATCATTCTTGCAGGAACAAAGTGCTAAGACTTTCCAGCGGTCTAGATGACATGGGATCTGTTAACTGGGAGATGCTCCTGTGTTTGCTGGCCTGTTGGTTGCTCGTGTACTTCTGCGTGTGGAAGGGCGTCAAGTCCACAGGAAAGGTACGTCTACTAAACGGTCAAAATGAGTGGTAACCTTGTGTGGGATGTAAACTTGCAGTTGGGAACTTGGTGATACAGTCCGGGTCAGTTATGCACGTCCCCTCCTTATCCTGTAGGTACTGGTTCAGAAAAGACTTTTACGATCCACCTAATGTGAGACGAGTGTAAATAAACCGCGATAACATTGAGAGAACAAGGGTACTTAGAAAGTCAAAACTGTAGTTTTATTTAGACAAAAGCCCTTTAAAGGGATAGTAATACTTCGTTTTATCTTTATTTTATTTTGTAGGCATTAAAAAACCATGAAGAACGATATAAGTCTTATCTCTCAAACCTTTATGGTTTGAGAGATATTCACAAGCAAAGTTTCCCCTCCCGCCGACTTATATCGTTCTTCATGTATTTTTAATGCCTACAAAATAAAATAAAGATAAAACAAAGTATTACTATCCCTTTAAGCTGATTGCTTGACTTTGCTGGGATTGGATTCACCCTAATGCACTTCTGGTTTTGTCATATATAAAATACTAATGAGTTACATGTAGGGGACCTTTTATTATTGAAATGCATCACGCAAGCTGGGCAATTTTTTTTATTTTGGGAAATAGTATTCCACAAACCCTTATATAGGTCCAGCCATAATTAACTACCCCTTTTTTAACCATCTGCCATTATGGAACACCTCGGATACTTGGAAGGTCTCCAATGCATTGCACAGCAAAGTATTAAAGGGCAAGTTAATGTGACAGATCTGCCAATGAAAGAGCCAAACAAGACCGAAAAAGAAGCTATTGACTGTGTTTTGATGTTCTTCTCACTTGGAGCAGAAATAAACGTTGGCTTCTTAGGTTTTACTCAAGATGGAAATAACACAAAGTAAATATGTTTTGAACCGATTTTGTGGCTTCTGGTCCAATCCTGGATACTCTACATACTGTGTACAAAGGGGAGCGGTGTGTGTGTGCCAGACATATTTGTTTTTCACAGTTAATTGCACTATGTATTCAAAATTAACCCCCTCGTCTGCTATGAGTTTCTGGCCCTGTTGACAGTGAATAGGTTACATTTATATAGCTGTCTAGAGAAGAGCCACGATCCGTCTCAGTGAGGACGGTGTACAATGAATAAATGGAATAAAGTCTAAGGAAATCCAGTGCACCACAGACCAATAAGAATGTTCAGATTCCTACTGATTTTATCAGGAAGTTAATAACTGCTAGAGTGGTACCCAACACGTAGCAGTGCAGACACATAAAGGGGGCACCATAGTGTCAAATACAGTGCAGCCAAATGCTGAATAAACCAGGTATTCACAATCCCAAAAAGTCTGTCTCTGTCTTTCGGTGTCTGTCTCTCTTGGTGTGTCCATGTCTCTGTCTCTCGCTTTTTTTTTGTTTTCTCTCTCCCTCTCCTTTTTTCTGTCTCCTATTTTCTCTTCCCTTCTCTCTCCTCTCCTCTCTCTCCTCCCCCCCTCTCTCTCTCTCCTTCCTCTCTCCTTCCTTTCTCTCTCTTTTTCTACCCTTTTATCTCTCGCTCTTGTTCTCTTTTTCTTCTCTCTCTCGTTTTTTCTCTCACTCTTGTTTTCTCTCGCTCTCTCCTCCCTCCCCCCCACACCCTACAGAAGGAATGAGAGAGGCGGACTGACGTATGATGCTATTGGAATTGCGCTGATGCACGTCACAATAATTAATGATGGCTCTTTCCAGCACACAGTGGGTTACCCAGGAATTTGAACACTGCTTCCCTGTAGCAGTCGCTTTGTGAATATCATGTAAATTAGGTTAACTGGAAAATTCCACTCCCGGCTATAGACGTGCAGTGGGTAAACTCTCCAGTCCATCGTACAACGTGTAAAGCTTTACTTGATCAACAGAGTAGAGACATGGGTGACTTCTCCCTGCTTACGGCATCTCCGTCCTAGTGAAAACACACCTGTTACATTATATAGGGCCTCTATAGTTTATCATGCTGAACAGGCGCAGGTCTGCAGTAAACAAACTGCACCACAGGGTTGAGATGGCAATTTTGCAAGTTCCCATTGATTTAAATGTCTCTTAACCCCTCAAATGCTAGAGAGGTCTCCAACGCATTGTGGAACAATATGTTGGTGACCATGCTAGCATTGAAGGGGTTAAGACACATTTAAACCAATTGTATCTTTAATACCCTCATATGGGTGCAGTTGGTTATAACTCCTTAGATTGATAAATTGGGTGAAAATAGCGTGTGTGTGTGTGTATATATATATAATATATATATATATATATATATATATATATATATATATATATATATATATATATATAATAATCACACGCTTCTAGATGATATGATGGATAGGCAACATTTGACTCTCCAGCTATTGGAAGCTACAACTCCCATTGGCTGATTGGGCGTTGTAGTCTCAGCTTACCTGCAGTTTAGTTATTTCATTATGCATCCAGATGTCTATAAAAGCTTAAAAAAAAATAGACACTGCGCTCAATTACCAGGTTAACCCTCTGTAGGACAGAGAGGTAAATTCAAACCAAAATATATGGCAGACAATAGATCAGGTCATATAGTATTGTTTATTCACCCCCTTAGTGTCTCATTGGTTTGAAGTTCTATTATTTGTATGTATATCTTACAATATGCACCAATGTGGTAGAATACATCTAACTAATAGGAATGACTATCCCTGAATCTATAGTCTATTATGGGCGATGGTCTTCTCACTACTTCTGCTTGTCTTAAGCAAGTTAATATCCCAAAAGATTCCTCACAACGACTATCATAGAACATGCAAAATTAGAACGGACAAGGGAACGGGGTAGACCGCGAAAGAAAATATCCGCTTAGTGTAGTAGGTTAAAATAGGATTATGTGCATATCAGAGAGTTCATGAAACACTAGAAAAAAAATATTTAATACCAATATTCTTTTTTTACTAGTGTTTCTGATATGCATATAATCCTATTTTAACCTACTACGCTTAGAGGCTATTTTCTTGCTCTGTCTACCCCTTCCCTTGTCTATTGTCTATAAAAGCTACCTGTACATAGGGGCAGGGATAGGCATCCTGCAGTCCTCTTCGAGAATATGATGGGAGATGTAGTTCATCAAAAAAGTGTGATTGCTGCAGGTTACCCACTCGAGGCCTCTACATGAGCAGAGCCGTAGCAAACCTCTCATTAATGGGATGCTAATGATTTGTGTCTCACTAATCTGATGAGGCAAAAGAGCGCCTCTTCCATCGTCAGGTCAAGTGGTGTTAATCCAGGTTTATGTAAAGCAGTGGTTCGCAACCTTTCTAGGGCCGCAACCCTTTGATAACATTTCCCAAGTTGTGGAGACCCCTAACAGTAAAATTATTTTTGTTGCTCCTTCAACACTGTAATTTTGTTAGTGTTATGAATCGAAATATAAATATCTGATGGTTTTAGGCGACCCCTGGCAAATCGTCATTCGACCCCCAAAGGGGTCCCGACCCACAGGTTGAGAACCACTGGTGTAAAGCCTTTCAGAGTTTCACAACCTTATTGTAAACAGGCCAGTGTAAATAATGTTGTGTATTTGTGAGCGTGCGTATTTGTGAGTTGTGTATTTGTGAGCGTGCGTGTATTTTTGCGTCAAAATGGCATGTTTAAAATGTCGTCTTATTAAAACAACTGTACCTCCAAACTGTCCACCTTAGCTTAACAGCCCTGAAGGAAAAAAAAAAGAATAACCCAAACCAAAATTACTACTGCTCGGCAGCGTAAGGTTAGGCTCTGTTTTAACATTGCAACATTTTATTTTTTTCTCCTTTTATATTAAGTTTATTAAAATTCTAAACAATACATATATGACAGATATTATGACATATTATGTATAGAAATACACATACAGCAAAATAGTGTATCAAATTGGGTTATAAACTAAATAACAATCATCAGTTTCCTGATAAACCTTCTTAAACTTGCTAAACAATCTAGTCAAATAGATTCTAAAAATCAAAGCTGAGGAACGTGTATGGCCCAGCTTTTAGAAATGAAATAATTTATACTGAGAATCAATTTATATGTGACAAATTGAAAATATAACCCCAGAAAAAAAAATAATTATCAAAGACAGTTAGGGAAAGAAAACGAGGATAAACGGGGGAAAAAAATAAAAATATATATATTTATTGCAATCACCTAATGGAAATATAGAGATACGGCAACATTTTAAACTTGCCAATTTAACTCCATCAACACTTTAAATGGACTGTTTTGCCGCTCGGCATTTACTACTCTCGTTTCCAATACGATACAGTTTTTAAACGCCTTTTTGTTAGCAGTACTTACTACTGTTGACCTGATGTAGATGATCTCTCAAAGGCGTGTGTAAAATAGAAATGTAATCCAAACGAAATGATACACGCTAACACCAGTATACTATTATATTTGCATTACTACAAATGGACTAACATGGCTACTGAAAATGAATATAATCTTAAAACTCCTTGGATGCTAAATGTCTCCTAACAATATTAGGATTGAAGGTTTAATAGGGAGAGGATTGGAAGCAAGAATATCTTCCACTTTATGGCAACAGCCTAACGATGGGATGAGAAGGAATGAGCCTGGGACATTGGGGGTGGGGTTATTTTGACCTTGAATTGTCCTTGACGGCTTCTTCTGATCCAGTGTCTAACACGGTCATTACCCTGAGAGAGAGAGGTCCGAGAAGCATGCACCAGCACTAGGTAGTTAAGCAGCAGGTGGCAAGAAATAGGGTTACTAAATTAGTATGAAGCTTAATCCTTAGATTTTTGCAATTGGGCTGATGTTACAAAGACCAACTCTGAGTTATTTCATGTTTGAAGGAGCAATGAACTCCTATACACTTCTACATGTGCTTGGTTTGCAAGCACATGTAGAAGACCGTTGCACTGAAATAATTATTTTTTACTAAAGTGATCTCGACTCTGCTGCAGAGCCACCTGATGAAAATAAAACCGGATATCCCTGCAGTCAGCACAACGCTGACTTCAGGGAAGGGGGAGGGAGGGGGAAATTTGCGTTCGGTTATCTCTCAGACCATAAAGGTTTGAGAGATGAACCTGGGGGCTATGAAATTCTTTTTCAAATATCTACATTACGGGGAAAAGTAATATTAAAGTTTTACTGTCCGTTTATAAAGAAACTGTAGTCTAAAAGTGACGTTTGCAGTGAAAAAATGTCTTTGACATTGGATATAATGACCCTTTTTATAATGTGATGCTGGAAGATGCATTCAGTAAACTGTTTAGAGTGCAGGCCATTTGGAAAGCCGATTCCTGTGCAGTATGTATTTTTCCTGTACGTGCATTTTTTCAGGGACTGAATGTCAGCCCTCATTCACCCTATCAATCCTAGAAGTAGCAGGCTGTGTTTACCTGCAACAAAAGACTTTATGCTGTTTAACTTGTTGATCCATTCCTGGACTGACATTCACAAAACCGTTTCGCTTTGTGGTGTAACTAACATTCGACGGCCCCGGCGCAGAACCTTTCTTAGGGCCTCCTAGCAAACAAATGTTTGCCCAGTGCCTTAACCCTTTGCAATGCGTTGCGTAACCCTCTGGCACCCAACGGGTTAATTAGAATGTATTTGGCCTTGAGAAAAAGGGGGGGGGCTTTGAATTCTAGAACCCGCCACAAACACAACCTCTGCACCCCCCTGTAGCTCTTATAGTATTTACGCCCAAAAGAGGGCCATTCTGCGCTGTAGGGCCACGTAAACTTAATTTTGTTTTTAAAAGGGGTGTTTAACCCCTTGAGTGCTAGAGGTTTCCAACGAGCCCTCTCTAGCACGCAAAGGGTTAAAATCGCTAGCTAAATCACTGGGAGATTTTTGATTTTTTTAATTTCTACCCTGTAATGAAGCTGGTTTGTTCCTCTCTGCCATGCCTAGGCAGGGTCAGGGCTGCAATCCTAAATCAAATCCTGGGGCCTAGATATATGTGTAAAGACTGTGCCAGTGGAACTACTCCACTATACAGTATGATATGAAAAAGAAGGACCGCTCAGCAGAGGGAGCCCACCAGGAGATACTTCAGAATCACCTTGGGTCATCTGTGGGTACTTGTTGACACTGGGCCAGCCTTCCATGGTATGTGGGAGCCTCCGTGTCTGATCAGTGAGGCTGACCCCCCCCCCGCTTGTTTGTGCGCCATACATGGGTAATGCATGTACACCCCCCCAGTGGCTGTCATGAGCAGGATGTGAGATGACCAGAGTGGATGAGATTTATAAAATAATGCTAAATCATCAAGAAGGATAGTGTGAGCAAAAAAGTGACAAAATCCCACCAGGCCAGAATTGCCACGAGGCAGAGTAAGCAACCACTTAAAAGTCCCAAATTTTGAGCCATGTCTTAGTTTTGCCGAGTGTAGCCAATGCAACCTCCATATCCATGCACCAGTTTATATATTTTCCTTTACCGGCTGTTACTTAACCATATGAATGCTACAGATGCTTCGTAATGTGTTGGAGGTCTCTCTAGCAAACACTGGGTTAAAAGCTTGCTTGCATTTTAGAGGGTAAAGGTATTTTCTGTGCCAGGGGACAGATCTAAGGGTGCCTTATCTAGAGGCGCCTGGGGTGTAACTCCAGCCCTATGTAAGATAATATATTGGCGTGTACATTTACTATTCTGATCAGAAAACCCGCCTTCAGCAAAGAATCCAAGGCTTACAATGTTTTCAGTGCATTCTCAGAATTCTGTGCAACAGTGAGGGCACACAGTACAAGTGTAGGAATTTGTGTCACCTCTACTCCTTTTATTGATGGCTTGGCTTACTGCCATTTACCAGATTCAGATGGCATGAGTCAGTCAACTGGAATCGCACTGACGAGACCCAGTATGTCAAAACCTATATGACTAGTAAAGGAATTACTAGGTTCCCTGAAGGCCTAGTGCTGGGCCAAACCAATACAGCTCAGCTACATCATTAAGTGGCGGAATTACCACCATTACATGCCCCCAGACCCCTGGAGCTAGCCCCACACACAATGCATTGCAGCCCAACTATAACATTAATGTTACAGAGATTGCCACCACTACATGCCCCAAACTAGATTACAAAACCAGGCCCTTAAAGCATGAGACTAGGAACTTTAGTCTTTCAACGTGTACATGGCAATTACTTTTGTGCTTATTTTATTTTATTTTTTTTAATTATTATTTTTTTTTTTTAATTTATTTATTTATTTTGGCTCATGCATTTGCAACCTGCTGTTTTCTTGTTTTCTTACAGTGAATCTCAAGCTTAAAGGAGCAGTAAACTTTTTATGGAAAAAATATATATTGTAGGGATTTTCCTATTGAGTAAAATAAGGGTATTTCCACTGCCGAGAGATTTATATTTCCAGAGTTATTACAGTTTAAACCCATGTTTTTTTCACATTAGCAGTGCCCTCTAGTGGTCAAATTCTAATTAGATTTCCTGTTAGATTCTAATGGAGAGGAAAGTCAGAAAAGTCAGAGACATACAGTTCTCCATAGAATGTGATAGAAACTGCCTGTCACTTCCTGTCAGTTAGAATTATCAGGAAGTAAACACAGTACATTCACTTCCTGTCAGTTAGAACTCTCAGGAAGTAAACACACAGTAAATTCACTTCCTGGTTATTTGAACTGCTATAAATCCTATATAATAATTAGCTAAGTTGTGTGTAACGCCCGACATGCACAGTAGACACTGCTGCGCGTGCAGCAGTCATGCGCAGTACAGACTGCCCGCGCCGCGGCTGATACAGAGCTGGGCGCTCCGAAGGAGCATCCAGCTCTGTATCGGCAGTGGCGCAGGCAGTCTCTACTGCGCGTGACTGCCCGAGACCGGCTGCCAGAGGCACTGTGGCCCGTGTAACGGGCTGTTCAACTAGTTTTGAATAAAACATCTGACAGCGATGGGAGTGACCTTGTTTTATTCAGCAGGAAAAGCTCTATAAAATGTGTTTTCATAAAAAAAAAAAAAAAAGTTTACTGCTCCTTTAACCCAAATGACTTTGGAATCTAAAAGTGGCTGTACTGTGTGTCTTCGTTTGCTTATTGCCATATGGAATTCTGGGAGTGCAGTGGAAGCTTTGGATTCTTTGTAGCTACTGTGATGAGTTTCAGACTTGTAAATGTGCACACAAGTGTATTATACAGGTAACGTAAGATAATGCTAAGACTCAACACCCACGCATGCGTGAATTTATGGATAAGCAGCGCTAAACCTTCAGGGCCTTTTGATTAAATCTAGCCAGGCCTTAGTGCTCAAAGCTTCTTGAATGAGGACAGTGCTTATTCACTGTGGAATACCAGCTGGTGGCCTGTTAATCTGTTGGTCAGGGCTGCTCCTCTCTGTCTCATAGACTGAATATGAATGTGGGGGGAGGGTGACTGGTGACTACGGGGTTATGAATGAAGCGCGTGTGCCTTGTACACTCCTACACATTTGTTCTCTGCTGATTGGGACAATACAGAACAGTGGAGATGTTTATCAGGAATACGGTCAACAAAGGCAGGCTCTTTAAGATCTGATAGTCACTCATCTGGTTGCTAGAGAGGTGGAGACTTGAAGCAAGAAGCTAACCCTCTGAGTGCCAGTCAAACCCCTTTCATTTAACCATTTGAGTGCCAGAGGGGTATGGTACGACTTGTATAATCCTAGCCAGTATTCATAAAATTATAACAGCTGTTATAACAGATGTTTCCCCCTACTTATATGAAAAAACAAAACTATAAATCCTACAAGATAACTTTTTTTTTTTTCTGTTTTCTCTCTCCCTCTCCTTTTTTCTGTCTCCTATTTTCTCTTCCCGTGTCTCTCCCTCTCTCTCCAAAACTATAAAGACTCGGAGTTGTAGTTATTTTGAAAACTTACTATCCCTTTAATCGGTTCCTTTTGGCTGACCGGTGTCTCAACGTTTGTCCTCAGGCGATAACAGTGCAGGTTCTGAATACATCCCTGCTTAATCACAGATGGGTAATTGGTGGTTCCATTTGTACTTAATCAGGGATTTTTTTTTTTTTTTTAAATTAACCCTTTGAGTGCTAGTGAAGTACGCAACGCATTGCAAAGCAATGTGTTGCGTACCCATCTGACACAAACGGTTGAAGTATTTCACAAGGAAGGATACATTGAGGCGGTCTCTAATTTCAAGTATATTCTGGGTACTCCTCCAGAAGGGTAACAGACTGAGTTAATCTTGCTTGGAATAGAACCTACGATCCTGAGGTTTGAACAGACCTTCTACAGCTGGTGCATTAACCAACTGAGCTCTCTCACCGGCATCTGTAACACGTGACGTACCTGAGCTGAGAATCACAAGTGTACATACTTCAAGCCTAAACTAAAAGTTGCTTTTGACCTGGTTTCCACTACAGTACCTGACAAAACGTAGGAGTTGAATAATGAGGGTTTTTTTTTTCTTCCACCCCCACCCCCTCACCTTGTGATAGAGGCATCTTAAATGCAATGTGTCACAACTTTCTTACAAGCAAGGCCTGACACGCTTGTCTTCGCTCCCTGTACACACACACACACACACACACACACATCATCAATCAGTCTGGGCAAGGAGTAATGTAAGTGTGAATGGGAGAGACACATGTAGAGAGGGAGGAACTGCTACTACATTGAGCTTTAATAGGTTTGTGTGAATGCAAGAGGAGGATTTGATGGTAGAGGGTGGGGAGAAATGGTACAGGGAACACATAACTGCACCTGGAATTTAGGGTTTACATATTTGGACAGTGAGGGTGTAATGAAGAGTCTGAAGAAAGGGGGACATCCATTTGTGCAAAAAGTCCTGCAGCAGATACTGGATGAAGAGCCTGTGGTCCATCAACTCCAGCTGGACTACGTTACTCATCATTCTTGGACATGTTTTCTATGTAAAAACACTTAGCCTGGTCTACAGAACCAATAAGCATTGTATCTCAGCCAGAGCAATAAGTCAGTCGGTGTCTGTCATGTCTAATGATCCACCTGTGCTTAAAGGGATAGTAATACTTGAAAATAATTTTATTTTATATTGTAGCCCTTAAAAAAACATGAAAATGATATAAGTCTTATCTCCCAAACCTTTATGGTTTGGGAGATATTCACATGTAAAATATAGTAAAGTTCTCTTTTCCTGGCTCTTTCAGCCAAGTCTGCCATCTAGTGGACAGATTTGGAATTTGGTCCACAGAGCAACCGGCAGCTCTTTAGCAGGGCCGAGATCACGATCTTTGAAAAGAACTACTTAATTGGAACTGTGTACAAAGTGTGCCTGGCTTGCAAGCACACTGCAATGAAGAAATTCTTTTTAAAGATCGTGATCTCAGCACTGCTGAAGAGCCAGGGCCGGTCCCGGGGAAACTTTACTTCTGAATATCTCCCAAAACATAAAGGTTTGCGAGATAAGACTTATATCATTTTTCATGTTTTTTTTAGGGCTACAATATAAAATAAACTTATTTTCAAGTATTACTATCCCTTTAAACTTAAAGGACTGGAGGGGGGGGGGGGTTATGCAATACATTGAGAAGCAATATGCTGCACACCACTCTGATCCTCGGATTATACAGGGTACTTCAATTGCGAGATTTGTTTCTGTGTATACTGTCTCTTCCTTTGAATGAGATCACATCCTATTGTGCTACACGTCTTTCATTGTACAAGATCGGCTTCTAATGCGTACACTTTATTTCCTTGTAGGAGCGATCTTAACGACGTATAGTAAATTAGTAGTAGTAGATTACCTGACCACGATTTGGTCTTCAAATGCATGCGGTTAACACTTTGTAAATGGGCTTGCTTTAAGAAAGATTACCATTTTATGAATAGATTTCCTTGCACTAAATGGGATTACAATCTCATGGATAGACTGTCACTGAATGAGATTACTATCCCATAAGTAGAATGTCTCGTCTGTCTTTCATCTAATCGCCTTGCTTTGAGTGAGAATATCTTGTAATATGCAAAACTGTCTGTCGTCTGATGAGTGTAACTGGCTAGTGGTGGGACAGGCTTAGATTAAAGGCCAGTAGCTATTCAATATCTGCTCCATATAGCAACTTGCTTCTTCAAAAAGTACATTCCGTATCCCAGAGAACTGAGAGGAGGACACAAAGTCAAAACCGTGATGTCTGCACACAAGGGAACAGGTTGTTTTATAACTGTAACCAGTGTTAAAGTGAAAGGCCTCTTAGTTGAAGAAAAACAGCTTAATTTTCAGTATTTTTTTTAGATTTATCCCAATTCCTCTGGGTCCCCTAAGTTCGGGTGGTTTTTACTTTTCCTCTTTTAAAGATCCCATTAATAATAAGCCGCACACACTGAAGGGAATTTAAAGGAGCAGCATGAACGAAGAGTGGAGTTGATGGATTTGAGCAAAAACTCCCATCGTGAAAATAAGCTTAAAGGGATAGTAATGTTTCACAGAAACAGCAGCTCCAATTAATCTTCATAGTATTTGGGTCATGGAGAGTGTTATATCAATACTTTCACAATTGTAGTAAAAGAGTAATTGAATGATAAAGTATCCCCCTCCCACCCCTTTTACCTAGTGTAACACTGCTCTCCTCCGATGTGGAATCTGGTTGTAAGACCAGACAGATAACAGCAGGGGACAATCTTCTTCCTATGAGAACAATGAAATCCCTGCCCCCCTTGACAAGTTTTTCAGGTTTTCCCCTTATCTTAATTGAAGATTGTCCCTCTCTGCAGTCTACCTGGGCACCTCCCTTCTGATCTGGCTGAGCAGTGTTACATCAGTAAAAGGGGCGGGAGGGGGATACTTTGTCATTGAATTACTCTTGTACTACAACTCTGACAGAATTGAAATAACACTCTCCAAAGTCCAAATACTATGATGATTAATTAGAGCTGCTTTTATTATGAAACCTTACTAAAAGGGTAAAAGGGGAGGGAGGGGAAACTTTGTTTGTGAATATCTCTTAAACCATAAAGGTTTGAGAAAAAAAGACTTACATCGTTCTTCATGATTTTTTAACGCCTACAAAATAAAATAAAGAAAAAACAAATTATTACCATCCCTTTAACTAGGTTAAACAATTTACACACCTTTCCAGTATCTGAATTTGTTTTGTCGTTTCGTCCCTATGGCCGCTAAGCTTTTCTACATCTACATGTTGGAAATCTCCACAATTCTGTTTAATAGAAATTAGCCTTTTTGGTTCGTTGTTTTTCCCCTAATTTCACTCTGTTTCTCAGCTCACGGAGAATACGTTTTTTTTATGGGAACTGTGGGTTTTCTTATATATACAATATTTTAAAGTTTCTCATCCATAATTAGAACTGTTGTATTCCTTGTTTTCATTTTTTCTGAGCCTTTGGCTTTAAATCAGACGTCTAACCGGACTTGTGTTTTCTTCTAGATTGTCTACTTCACAGCCACGTTCCCCTATGTGGTTCTACTCATTCTTCTAGTTCGAGGAGCCATGTTACCCGGAGCCGCGGAGGGCATCATTTATTACTTGAAACCTGATTGGTCCAAGCTTGGGAATGCCCAGGTAGTGTTCTTATTCTTTCTATGTATAGAAAAAGAACAATTTGTTACCTACTTTTGGCTTAATTAAACATTTAATAATGATAACAACACAGGGGAGGTGTGCTGCAGCTCAGCAAGAGACCTTTTTTGGGATTCCAGGGTTCGAAGCCCTGTTTAAATCGATAAATAAGAATCTTTTTGTTCCATTCGATGCAGGTGGGCTCTCTCAGATTGCACCACTTCCTCCTTTGTGTATAGTTTTCTATTCAGTTCACTTTTTCAAATCCATCCGTAAAGCCAGAATGTAAGAGGCGTAACTAGAAGTCATCGGACCCTGGTGCAGAAATTGCCGTTGACCACCTCCAGATTTCCCCCTTTGGCCATCTCCAAATTGCCCCCAAAGTCCACCTCTCCACATTGCCCCCAATGCCCATCTCTCCACGTTGCCCCCAGTGACCATCTCCTACCTCCATGATGGTCTAGAGGTGTGGCAGGAGAGGTCTGTGCCTCCTTCGGCACAGACCTCTATTAAGAGCTGTAGTTCCTGCGAGGTCTTCTCTCCAGTAAGGCAGAGTGCTGGGAGATGTTATCTCCCAGCACTCTGCATTATTAGAGTGCCGAAGACAGAGAGGGATCTCAGATGCTAATAGAGGTCTGTGCCGAAGAAGGCACAGACCTCAGCTTGTTGCGGGTGCCGGGCGGGGGGGTTGCAGGGGGCGGCCGGGCCCCTGGAATGACGGGCCCGGTCTCAGTTGCTACCCCTGCGACCCTTATTGTTATGCCACTGAAGAATGTGGTATGTGTGCTAGAAGTGATGCCTTTTGGGGTGAATTTCTTGCTTTCTATACACCTTGTGATATACCGCTCCTTCTCCTTACTAGGTGTGGATCGACGCCGGCACACAAATCTTCTTCTCTTATGCCATAGGACTCGGCGCTCTGACTGCCTTGGGCAGCTACAATCGTTTCAACAATGACTGCTACAAGTAAGGGCCTGTGCACTACGCCAGTTAGTCATGTGGTTTACTAGAGACGTGCACTTCTGGAGCAAACCAATGGCACCATAAAGGACAAATAAATATAATGTATTCATTTTTGGGGGCGGGATTTTTTTTTATCCCTTTTGAATGCTAGAGGTCACGGCCTCTCAAGCATTCGAGGATTAAAAGCCCCCGTGAAGTTGGTTTGCCCCAAAAACGCACCTCTTCATTTTCCTAACTGGCCCTTTTTTGAGCGGGATGTCCATTTACGCTCATAACTGCACTCTGTTAAGGCCTAACGAGCTCAGGGTGTAAAGGTGGAGGGATAACCATTGCAAAGCTATTTCAGATTTAAAAATGAAACTAAAACTTTGTAAGCGCTTTGACAATCCGCTGTATTTAGGAGAGCCGTTCTTCATTTAACCCTTTGAATGCCAGAGGGGTAGGCAACCCCTCTGGCACTCAAAGGGTTAAAGCTGTCAGGTTATCTAAATGTAAGCATTACTTGCTGGCGCAGATACTGGCATTCCACTCTCCCTCCCAACTGCCACTGCCTACCAGGAAGTGATGGCTAAGTTGCATGAACTGACAAAGCTAATAAATATCTCAAACTATATATTTTTTTTTTAAATAAAGAATGGCTAATATAAATGCGGCTGATTTTGGAAGCGCTTTCAAAATTACCCATGTCGTTTTCTAAAGTGTTAGATACAGATCAAAAATATGTACAATATTACGCTGAACTGCCCCATAGTGAAAATAATAAAAATTCTGTAAATTCCCTTGGATTTTAAGGGGTTTTTAAAGCGGAACTATCACCCCAAATAATGTCCGTCCACAATAATTACTCCTATAGCGATAAGCTTAGAAATAGTACTATTATCACACATAAGTTCAGCGTTATTAAGAAATCCTACTTCTTCTGAGACTGACGGCCAGGCTTCTTGCTGTAGAGGCATCTGTGCTCCTGCACCGTCAGTCACTTCCTGTTACCTTAAGGTAGAATGCAGCGCCTCCTAGAGGAGAGCGGGATGGACAGTGCAAGAGCGCATATGTCTCTAAGTCAAGATGTCTGCGCTGATGCCTGCCCATCAGTCTCATAAGAAGTAGGATTTATTAAAGGGATAGTAATGTTTCATAATAAAAGCCGCTCTAATTAATCATCATAGTATTTGGACCTTGGAGAGTGTTATTTCAGTTCTGTCAGAGTTGTAGTTCAAGAGTAATTCAATGACAAAGTATCCCCCTCCCGTCCCTTTTACTGATGTAACACTGCTCAGCCAGAGCAGAAGGGAGGTGCCCAGGTAGACTCCAGAAAGGGACAATCTTCAATTAAGATAAGGGAAAAACCTGAAAAACTTGTCCAGGGGGGCAGGGCTTTCATTGTTCTCCATAGGAAGAAGATTGTCCCCTTCTGTTATCTGTCTGGTCTATGGACTGGATTCCACATCTGAGAAGAGATCGCTTACACTAGGTAAAAGGGGCGGGAGGGGAAACTTTGCTTGTGAATATCTCTCAAACCATAAATGTTTGAGTGATAAGACTTATATCGTTCATGTTTTTTAATGCCTACAAAATAAAAGAAAGATAACACGAAGTATTACTATCCCTTTAATAATTCTGTATTCATGCTGGATAATACTACTATTTCTAAGCGTATCGATATATGAATGATTATTGGGGGGAGCACAACTTTATTTGGGGTGATCGTTCCGCTTTAAAACAATGCATTGGTGACCTCTCTAGAATCCAAGAAGTTAAGAGACCCATTTAACTCAATGGGGAATCTTTTTATTTGTCCGCTGTGGTGCAGTTGGTTTTCTCAAAAATTGGTCGAGTCTTTTGATGCCTGAATACCTCCCTTTGGGGCTAATGGAGATTGTTCAGTGTTTGCTATGGACAGATAGATCTTTCCAGGAGTTTGTCTCTTCTGTTAAAGACAAGAGTAAGACAATTGGAAGCTAGAGACTTCTCCAGCACATTGGTCACCAAAACACTGGAGATATGCCTAGTATCCAAAGGATGACAAATGGGCAATCCTAAAGATTTATAGCACATTGTGGGCCCTTGGTAATCCTTTAAACGAAAACTATAGGAATAAGTGGATGTCACCTTGTCTATCTGAAGCACTTGCCTAGGTAAGCTTCTTTCATACATTGGTCAGATTATATAATAAACTTTGTGTCCAAGAATTACACTTTTTTTATTCCGCTCTTTGGAACATCCAGCCAATAGAGTAGGAGCAGTCTTTACTCCAATATATTTGGCTCGTTTCAACCCATTGAGTGCCAGAGGGGCGTCTGAAGCGGACACCTTTATCGCACTCAAAGAGTTATTAAAGATTTGCCAAACCCAGGGCTCAACTGGACGTCATCCTGGGAGGCGCAGAGTCTGTAACTGAGAGGTGTTTATCCTAACATACCATCATCTGGCAGAACAGCAAATAAACAAGATTGTCCTAGTGGTTTTATTTTTCCTTTCGGTCTGTGCTCCGGGGCTGGGGGGGTGTAGAGAAGTTCTGAACGTTAAGTACAGATTCCTGTACCCACACAGCATTAACTGGAATGAATGGGACGTGTTCAGGCATTAAAATAATAATGGCACACAAGCATGGATTTTATCTTAACCGTTTTCATGCCAGACAGTTATCCAGCGCATTGCGTTGGATAACTCTGGCACTCAAAAGGTTAACTCTTTGCATTGCATACCTCTTTGACACCCAAATGCTTAACCCTTTGCCGTGAGTTGTATACCTCTCTAGCACTCAAAGGGTTAAATGGGAACTGTGGTTTTGAAATGAGTGGCTTTTCATTGGTTTAAACCTAGCAATCAATTAGGAATCTGTCATTCGTACAGCAGTCCATTATATTACTCTTACATTTTAAAACCAGAGAGAAAATAAATCTAGGGAGAGGGAAACAAAGCCGGGGACTGTCCCTATAAATCTGCAGCTCTAATTACGAAGACTAAACCAATACTGGGCAACATGTGGCTTTCCAGATGTTATATTTCAATTCCCACAATAGGCAGACTGTTACAATAGAGCGCAGAGACAACTGGAGAGACACAGAGAAACAGATGACAGATCATAAACAAGATGAGAGTGCCCACACATGCAAGAGAGCAATACAGAACACAGATAAGATTATAGAAAGAGCGCAGGACCATACTCAAGAGCGAGCATGTAAGAGAGTTCATGCAAGTGAATGTACACAAGAGCTAACATTCAGGTGTCTGAATGAGCTAACATGAGAGCCCTGTGCAGAGACACTGAGGCAGGCACAATAGTGCGTGTGAGGGAGACATAAGAGAGCAAAAGAGTACCAGAAAGACTGAACTTGTGAGTGCTGAATAGGACTGACACTGTAGCATGTATAATACAATATATATTACACACCCTGAGCAACACAAGGCTATTTATGCTAATAATATACAGAAATATAGCTCATTATACAAATATACTCTGCAAGTTCAGGCTGGAGATGGCGCACACAGTCAGCCCTAATGACCTAGCGTTGGCCAAAAAAGAGCTGATGGAGTGAATCAACGCTTTTCTGAATTACTGCGACTAAAGGGACAGTAATGTTTCACAAAACAGCAGCTCCAATTAATCATCATAGTATTTGGGCCATGGAGAGTGTTATTTCAATACTGTCAGAGTTGTAGTACAAGAGTAATTGAATGATAAAGTATCCCCCTCCCGCCCCTTTTACCTAGTGTAAGCCACCTCCCCTCAGATGTGGAATCTGGTCACTTGACCGGACAGATCACAGCAAGGGACAATCTTCTTACTGTGATCATAAGGAAAACCCTGACTCCTTGACAGGTTTCTCAGGTTTTTCCTTATGATCACTGAAGATTGCCCCTCTCTGCGATCCATCCGGACAGTCTTGCTGCTCTGAGGTGAGCAGTGTTACATCCGTAAAAGGGGCGGGAGGGGGACACTTTATCATTCAATTACTCTTGTACTACAACTCTGACAGTATTGATATAACACTCTCCATGGCACAAACACTATGAAGATTAATTGGAGCTTCTTTTATTATGGAACATTACTATCCCTTTAACTTTGTAAGCTGTCTACAACATTGCTCAGCCCCCTACATTTCTACAATTATTTTGTTTGGTGCATGCACAACCAGTGTATGCCATTTTAACCCTCTGAGTGTCATAGATGCCCCTTGCGCAGTTGTTTAGCCCCCCAACTATACCACTTTACCCTTTTTTATAAATGTCTCCTTTATTTACAACGTGACGACACAGGGAAGATTCCATACAGTAACCTCCATACAGTAACATCTGTTTATCCATCATACCACAGGCTATAGAGATGCAGTAGAACTCTATTTGTGGAGCGTGCTCTTCTCTGTATTGATTTAAAGACAGTAATGAGTGGCTGAGCACAGCTGTTGTAAGCAGAGATCTCTGGGGCAGGGCACATCAGCTGTCGTGTGCCAGGCAGATCATATTCTGTCCCTAGTCATAGGATGAAGGCTGTGTTCATGCAAGGCAAGCATGATTCCCTGTGGCTTTCCACGCCTCCTGTGCATGGTCCTTAGCTCACCAACACATAGAAAGTGGATATGTAGCTGGTAAGGAGACTATCTATTTATGGGATACATGACACCATCTTCCAGTGCAATCGGAGTAGATTAGACTGAAGAAATTGCTCCGAGCGCTTCTCGCTGTCAAGGGCACAACCAGATCCTCCGTTATAATCTACACTTAAAACCAAGATCTCCAATTCTAGAACTGCCACTTTGTTACAAATATGTGCATTTGAAAGGTTTTAAAAAAAAATCACCTGCATTTGTTTGCCATCAAATAATGGAATGAGATATTTTATGCTAATGTGCTAGTACTGGCTGGCAGGGATTAGCAGCTGGGATGGAGAGCATCACACAATGTTATTGTCTGACTGGCATACCAGGCATGCTGTCTGATTGTCATAAACTGACAAATAAATAAGGCCAAAAAACTCAAACTATAGTTTTTAAACAAAAATGGCTAACCTAATACGTGTTAATTTGAAAGCTCTTTCACAAAATCCCTGTTACGTGACAGTTCAACTGTAAATAAATGTAATGGTGCATATTTTACATGTTCCCCTGAGGTGTGGGGAAGTGTAATTTTATGTATTTATTTTTAAAGTCTTCAAAGATACAGAAGTGAAATGGGGAAGGGAAAACCTAGAATTTCCTATAACTAAGAGAATAAGTTTAACTAATAGAGTAAAACACATTGTAAAAATTAAGCACAGAGGAGAGAAATCTCCCATCAGTCATAGTAATATTAAAGAGATAGTAACATATATACCCCCCACCACATATACCTTCATCTATATTTATTTTACATGTGAAATCCCTGTATCTTGATTTACAGTTGATCATCAAATCAGGACTATAATATGATATGATATGAATGCTCTGTATGCTTTCCATTTTTCATTGTATCATTAGTTTTGCTTTCATGATCCTTGATAGAAAGCTGTCTGTTGGGGGAATAGAAATAGGTGAAGATTGCAGTAAAAAGGTAAAGGTATAGGCAATGTGACTTTACATTTCATGCACTTTGAATATATAAGTTCAAAATAAATCCTTCCTATCCCTTTATTCTTGGTTCACTAATTCGCTTTCATCACACAATCTGTAGATCCGTGGTTCATGACCTATTAATTGTATGTGTCACACATTTCCAGATCTATATTCATATTTTTATTTTTTTTCTCCCTTCATGTTACTTTTTCTTTTTCCTGCTACATATGTCACAACTTTAATATGGAATGTTTCATGACTTAAATGATTGGAAACCACTAAACTGGGTAATCTTACAAATCTAGAGAAGCAGCAGCTGTGGTAGGTTAACCTCAAGGGAGGCTGCTAGCGGAACATGGTTGTGAAGTACCTAGAACTTGTTGATCATAGTGTTCCGGGTGCACAGTTTGTCTACAAGTGACTGGAGCGATTTTCTGTTCACTAACTTAGCCAACCTCTCTTTCGCCTTCACTAGGGATGCCTTTATGCTCGCGCTAATTAACAGTGGGACCAGTTTCTTTGCCGGCTTTGTCGTTTTCTCCATCCTTGGCTTCATGGCTAATGAGCAGGGGGTGGACATTTCGAAAGTGGCTGAATCAGGTAGGACTTTGCAGATTATGATCAACTAACTATTTATTAGCCTTTAGTGTCAAACCTGCCCTCAAGAACTGAATACAGGCCAGGATTCAAGGATATCCCTTCTGGGACAGAGATATTGGTTATAATAAGATGGACACTAATCCTGGCCTATATACAGCCTCTATGGACAGATGTGAACATCCCTGCATTAAAGAGATTAAAGGAACCATCACAAAAAGTTTGTAATTTTGAAAGATTTTATTTAGACAAACAACTTTAGATCATGGATTATGCAAGGTAGGGATTTCCTGTCTTAGCCCTATATTACCTCCTGCACACTGACACTTAACTGTTTACTTGGACTCATCTTCCCCACTACTGAAATAGTTAAGTGTCAGTGAGTAGGAGAGATAATGTACGGCTAAGACAGGAAGTTCCTGTGCAGCATACCTTCATTAGCACAATCTATCAAGCTATATAACTCAGAGTTGTAGTTCAAGAGTAATTGAATGATAAAGTATCACCCACCCGCCCCTTTTACCTAGTGTAAGACTCCTCCCCTCAGATGTGGAATATGGTCTCTTGACCGGACAGATCACAGCAAGGGACAATCTTCTTACTGTGATCATAAGGAAAACCCTGCACCCCCCTTGACAGGTTTTTCGTTATGATCACTGAAGATTGTCCCTCTCTGCGATCCATCCAGACAGTCTTGCTGATCTGGCTGAGCAGTGTTACATCAGTAAAAGGGGCAGGAGGGGGATACTTTATCATTCAATTACTCTTGAACTACAACTCTGACAGTATTTAAATAACACTCTCCATGGCCCAAATAATATGAAGATTAATTGGAGCTGCTTTTATTTTGAAACACTACTATCCCTTTAAGATGTAAGTATTCAGGCCAGATGCTGTAATGAAAATATAACCTCTTTGCTAATGGTGAGACTGTGACTCTGTGCAAGAGCACTGGCTGTATGGGGGGGAAGGTCCGAGACCTCCATCCCAGATCCAGTAGTGCCACTTGCTAATCAGAGACTGTAAGATACTCCTTTTTCTCGCTGCTCTTCATTAAACATGGCTGGATTATCCAGGAAACTATAAGTGTTAACTCCTGAGCTACCAGAGCAAGCTGGTGATCATCAGGGACATAGGGCTAAGTTTTTGGGCAGTTCACTTTCCCTTTTAATTTAAAAAGAATAAACCCTAAAAACCACACAGGTCTTTAAATAATATTTTTTTTGTGTTCTAGCTTTACAATATGCAATTTTTTTTTTAGTTGGTATCCCATATATTTCAGTTCATACTTGTGCATTTTCCCCTGCAGGGCCCGGCTTGGCATTCATTGCATACCCACGAGCAGTGAGTTTGATGCCAGTGGCGCCTCTCTGGTCTGCTCTGTTCTTCTTCATGCTGCTTCTCTTGGGATTGGACAGCCAGGTAAATTTGCAGGTTTTCTCATTGGTGGTTGTAGAATAGACTAATCTGGAGACGGCAGGAGGCTGGCTTCCACAAACCGTACAGAGGATTCCAGTTGGAGTTCCCCTAGTCAATTCTCTGTATTTTGCCCGTTGCACCTAGTGAATAGATTTATAGTATGTTTTTTTTTTTTTTTATTATTATTATTATTATTATTATGAAAAGAAGAAAAAACACATTGTAATGTTTTCCTGTTTAGAAAAACAATTCTTCTCCCACTTCTGGGAAATGCTACATTGAAAAGTTATTGTAGCTCAAACTAATGAAGGAGAGAGGAAAAAAATGTTTATATGGAGAGACATAGACAGGCTGTAAGTTCTCCAAAGACAACAAAATAAAATGCATTTTGTAGTTTGACTTTGGTTGTAATAAAATAAGCAAAACACACACACACTCTCTCTCTTCTGTCATCTCTCTCACACACACACTCATAATCCTTTTTTTATTTTAAGGGGTTTTTACATAATAAAACATTGAACATCTGCTGTACACTATACCTACATATTAGGAGTGTGATGGTCTCCACTAAATGGGGAATTTTACTGCTCTGGGATAAAATTACAAAGCAGTGCAGTCTTACCTTCAACTATGCATGATGCTTCTGGATAATGTTATCGGCTCAGGATGAGCGAAGGGGACACGTGGTTTGACACTGCGAGCACTTGAAAAAGCTCCGTCTCTCATTACAGTTTGTTGGAGTGGAGGGATTCATTACCGCTATCCTGGACTTGCTGCCAACCCGGTATTATTTCCGTTTCCAGAGAGAGATAGCTGTGGCCGTGTGCTGTACGGTCATGTTCCTTATCGACATCTCTATGCTTACAGAGGTAAAGTGGATTGAATAATTAAAAGTATGTGTAAAAAAACAAACAAACAAAAAAAAAACCTTATGGGGCAAGACTACAATATATGGAACAAATAATTTTTCTTTTGGCTTGTAACGCCTTGGATGCTAGAATACTGTTCCAGATTTCCTTCAATTAAAATATTAAAGTATACATATGTGATTAAAAGCATTGCCATTTTACCAGCAGTGATTTCATAGAAGTAGCTTTTTGTCAGCTTGTGCATATTAGACCATACTAGCTGGCAGCCAGTTAATACCATTCCCACCTGCCGCTTCCCGTTGTCCAGGTACTAACATTCGACACTGCTCTCCTTCCCTCCCACCACCCAGGTACTAGCATTTCCCACTTTTCTCCTTCCCACCTGTTAGTTCCTGCCATACAGGTACTAACATTCCACACTGTTCTCCCTCTGACCTGCTGGCAAGATACTGCCTATTTGATAGGCATGCCTGACAGTATTATCAGATATGAATATTACACGCCGCTCCGTGCCAACCAGTGCTATGTCATTCGGTATACACTGTCAAACTTAAATATCTCAAGCTATACTGAGTTTTAACAAATGGCTAACACAACATTGAGATGATTTTGAAAGGTCTTTCAAAATAACTTAACCCTTTGAGTGCCAGAGGGATACCCCTCTGGCACTCAAAGGGTTAAGTTAGAGCATGTTCCTCCATTATACAGCAGAGACCTAATTCAGGGTCAACAGTCGGGAAAAAAAAAATCTACTTTAATCATTACATCTTTTATTGCGCAATAACCTATGTTTACTCAGTGTGTACCAGATGTTTAGATCAGAAACAAACTGATTTACTAGTTGTGTACTTAAGATTCTACCATTAAGGAATTTTCAGAATCAAAAACCAACACGCAAAGCTGCAAAAGAAAACAAAAAAAGTAGTCGCGTCTAACTTACTACATACAGTTATGCAGTTGCAAGTCTAAAATGTTCTGAATGATTATGGGCGTTACGCTCCATGATGACACACTGCGTGTTCTGCTTTTGCATAGTGATTAAGCATTCCAAACCAGTTTTACTTTTATTAATTAATTAATATATAAAATATTTATATTTAATAATCAAAGTCAGACTTCATAAGGAAATGTGGCTTATCAGTAGAGTGAGGTTTTTATGGAGGAACTGTGAAACGCGTTGGCTAAATGGAGCCCAAGGCCCCACCCGGAGTTTGAGTACATTCTCCTGACAAAGTAGTTCAGAATTTAAAGGGAAGTTTTTCTTATATAGATTTTGTATGTTAAAGGGATAGTAATATATCAAAATAAACATAGCTCCGATTAATCTGCATACTTTTTTAGTCAATTTAGATCGATATTTCAATACTATCAGATTTTGTAGTTCATCAGTAATTTAATCATAAAGTAACCCCCTTTTACCCATTTTAAGCCGCCTCCTTTCAGATGTGGAATCCGGTCGTCGCAGCAGGGGGCAGTCTTCATGCTGTGAGTGTAAGGAAAACACTGCCCCCCCATGACAACGGCAGGCAGGATTTTCTTTATGCTCACTGAAGATTGACCCTTGCTGCGCTCCATCTGGACTGGCTTGTAGAGGCAGAGTTATGTATGGAAAAGGGGCAGAAGGGGGATCCTTTAGAATGAAATTACTAATAAACTACAAATCTGATCGAATTGAAATACCACTCTACATTGACTAAAAACTATGCAGATTAATCAGATCTCCTTTGATTTGGATATATCACTTTAAAGTGGATCTATCACATATAGATATCTCATGCTCATTAGATAGAGCATTTAGCGAAAAAGTTTAATATGTTAGTCATTTCTGAAAAAAACCCTGTTATCTGTGCAAAAATTCAAGTTTAAAAGGTGCCCAGCAGCCTACTTCCTGCTTGCAGCACTGCCTCTGCTCCCGTCCCACTACCCAGCATCCTCCAATGACGGAGGCTTTCTTTCTCTAAGCTGGAGCGATCTCATTGGCAGAGATCGATATCTAGCCAATGAGATCGCTCCAGCTTAGAGACAGACATTCTCAGTCATCGGAGGATGCTGGGTAGTGGGATGGGAGCAGCCTCTCAGTGGTGCTATAAGTCATGTTTTTCACTCCCATGTGCCATAGCAGTGTCACCACTTTGGATGTAGGACATGTTAAAGCTGTAGTGAATCTGTGCCCATTGTACATGACCTGTTCTTTCCATTGTCCTACCCAGGGTGGAATGTACGTCTTCCAGCTGTTTGACTATTACTCTGCTAGCGGGATGACCCTGTTGTGGCAGACATTCTGGCAGTGCGTGGTCGTTGCCTGGGTGTATGGTAAGTGCCATAGTCAATGCTAAAGGGGAAGAGAGCCAGGCATTGCCGATCTACTGTGTGAACAATCTCACAAATGTTAATTCCAGAAGGATCCAGAATCAAAGGGTTATTTAGTACAGCTTATCCTGTCCATAAAGATTGATGGGATTCTTTGTTGTCAGATTCCAGTACCCCAAACTTGTTGGAGACGAGTTTAGGGTTATGGGGTCCTGCAACAAAAAAGTGTCTACCACCACAGACATGGTGGTAAGGGGATGGGCTGGAGAGCAGAGCGGTGCAAAGTGTACCATAGTGTGCAGAGGAAGGATGTCACCAGGTATTTCTTTTACATTAAATAACTTTCTAAATATGCCGATTTTGTTAAAATAAATATAGCCGTTAAAAATAGTAGACTGAGAGCCATCGGGTTAAATCTATTTTTATTTGGGTGAAAGTTCCGCTTTAAGATGAGACGAGACCCATACAGACCAGAGGGAGGACTGCAATTCATCCAGCGACAGACTGGAAATCTTACGCATAGGCAATTTATCACAATCAATATTGCTCAATTTCCTAAAATTGAAACCTCTCTCTGATTTACCAAAACGTAATAAATTAGTCAGTAGGTGCATGTGACAATTACTGATCCACATCAGATTAGTATAATGTGACCAGACCTTGCCCATTAATGCATTATCCTGTGATCTGCAAACGAGATTACAATTACTGTGTTAGGGTCATTTTGGATAGTAAGAATGAGTCTGGCTGGGTCTTTTTCTTAATTCTGTAGGAAAAATCCTCTGTAATGCTTTCTGTACCCTTCTGGCACTCAAAGGGTTAATTTTTTTAGGGAAAAATGCTGCGCAGTTCAAATAAGCTGAAATCTCTCAGAATGCTTCAAAGGTTGAGAAAGCTGGAGCATAACCGGCCACTGGCTGCTGTCCAGCGTGTGCGCTGCCAGGCCTGAAGCAGAGTCTTAATATAGCCTTGTCCTTGGGATTTGCTGAGATGCAGACATACCGCCTAGCATCCCCTGGACCCATCTATTCCATGCATAATGTACCACGGGCATTGTTCTGGAACTGCAGCACAGTGAAAGCGTAATTCAGTCTCTCTGGCAGCTATTTCCTGATTTGAGGATGATGATAGTGTTGGACAAGCTCTGGTCGGCTTCATTGTCTTTTCATCTCCTTTAGGGAAAGGCTGCAGTCATGTATGTTTACACATAGCACATGTTGATGATCCCTTCTGTTGCATAAGAGAAGGCTAGCATCTTTATATGTATGGAGTAGATGATACAGTATAAGAACAGCAATTGAGTAATAATAATGCCCCACTTGTATGGGAAGAAAATCCTAAAAAGCCCCCATGAATTTTGCCTTTGCTCAAGAGATAACCTCTTCAGTGTTGGGTGTCCTTTCCTTGGAGCCGAATGATAGTTGATGGCAGAACCCACTCCTCTGGGCCTTAGCAGATTAAATGGATAGTAATGTTTCAAAATAAAAGCAGCTCCAATTAATCTTCATAGTATTTGGGCCATAGAGAGTGTTATTTCAGTACTGACAGAGTTGTAGTACAAGAGTAATTGAATGATAAAGTATCTCCCTCCCGCCCCTTTTACTGATGTAACACTGCTCACCTCAGAGCAGCAAGACTGTCCAGATGAATCACAGAGAGGGACAATCTTCAGTGATCAAAAGGAAAAACCTGAAAATCCTGTCAAGGGGGGCAGGGTTTTCCGTATGATCACAGTAAGAAGATTGTCCCTTGCTGTGATCTGTCCGGTCAAGTGACCAGATTCCACATCTGAAGGGAGGTGGCTTACGTAGAGGGCGACATTTCAATAGGATACCATTCTTTCATACACCTACTGCAGAGCCCATGATGATCAGAGAGTACCTTTATGGTCGGAGATTGTTGAGGGACTGCACACCAATGTCCCTTCCCATGTCCCTGCAGGTGCTGATCGGTTCATGGATGATATTGCACGTATGATTGGCTACCGCCCCTTTCCCTGGATGAAGTGGTGCTGGTCTTATATCACCCCATTTGTCTGTATGGTAAGTTGCACCATTGAATGGGTTAAATGTCAGCACCAACTTTCTAAACAAGGAAGGTGTTGGTTTCTCATCTGGTACTCAAATGGCTAAAACCGTCCTCTTGCACTATAGTGACTCATCCCAGTTATTGGGGGGAAAAAGAAACTTGAGGCAAGTGTGCTTCACCTAACATGCTAGTAGGAATGCAATGCAACATGTTAAGATTAACCCTTTCAGTGCCTGGAGGCATCTTAAGACACTGATGTTACAAAAATACCTGGGGCTTGGGCCTACTTCATGCCAGAAATGTATCTGCTGCTTGGATACCCATCTGGCATTCAAAGGGTTAACCATTCTCGGCAAAGTAATCCAAAATGGGTAAATCTAACAAATGGTGCAAGTTAACTGCCCCCATTGGGACAAATACATTCCACAGGGTGTCACGGATTTGATTTAACCCTTTGAGTGCCATAGAGGTATCCAACGCAAAGTTGGATACCTCTCTGGTGTTCAAACGGTTAAATGGGATTTTTAATGGCTTGAATGCTAGTAGTCATCAGTATATTGTTTCTCGATGAGTTGGGTGATCTCTCTAACATTCAAAGGGTTAAAAGCCCCAATGAAATCAGTGGAATGTTCTGGTTCTCTCATTTTGGTACAGTTGGTATGTCCCGGAATTGCTCCACGTTTTCTTTCTGCGGATCACCGTTAGGATCTGTCAGAATCACAAGCTGTAGATGTGGGCAGCCTGTGAGCTGTTTTTGGCACTACAGCTCCTGTCATTATTCGTAGCCCAGCCGAGGATTATGGGAGCTGCAGTCCAACTGCTAGAAATCCATGGGATAATATTTTTGCAAAACTCTAGCAAACAAGGGGCTGGATGATAATTCTGTTAACCCCTTGAGGTTACATTGTTGAACAGCCTTCTAGTCATCAAGGGGTTAAGTTTGTTTTGGCAAAGAGGGTTTCTTGACCAAGTAGCTCACGTTGCTGTTGGCATGTGCCAATGTATCAAATGGAGCCTCGCTCTTGTTTTGTACTGCGGTTTTGCAACCCGCTTTATCAATTTAACCCTTTAAGTGCCAGAGGGGTACGCAGCGCATTGCAATGCGTTGCGTTCCCCTCTGGCACTTAAAGGGATATACCTAGCTGACCGCCCTCTCTCTCCTTTTCTCTAGGCCATATTTATCTTCAATCTCGTCAACTATAAGCCTCTAACTTACAACAAAACCTACACCTACCCCTGGTGGGGAGAAGCCATCGGCTGGTGCTTTGCCATGTCTTCCATGCTGTGTGTTCCTGTTACCTTCCTGTATAAAATCACACGTGCCAATGGAACACTGAAAGAGGTAAATGCCCTGACGTCTCCTTTGATACTTTATCATGCTTTTTTCAAATGGTAAACTCTAGTGAGCAGCAGTGTTTTTCCATGTCTATTGGGTTTTTTTTTTTTCTTTCTTCTACAAAAGGTCGATGCCATCCGTAAGCAGCATAAACAGGATTATCTGGGCATGTGTGTTGGCGTCAGTACTAGGGGAGCTTCTGGAACCTCTGCCAAGGCTTCCAAGGCAACCCACTCGTTAATGATGTAGTGTTGGCATTGCTTGGGGCTCACAGTGGAAGACTACCACATCTTGGTTGAAAAGAACAAAAAAAGCAATTCCAAAAAAATGCTTTGGGCATTTTTAAAGGATCAGTAATGTTTTATTATGGGAACATAAAAACGATATTGAAGGACCTTTCCTGGCGAGTACAGGAAGTATAATCCTATTGTGAGATGATTCATTCAAAAGTTACCACAGTTCAGAGTCACAAAGTAATGGAGCTGTTACTATCACATTCTATGGAGAAATTTAGTCAGTGGGTCACCTCTCCCATGTTTTACAAATGAATAGATACATAAACTGTGATAACTTTAGAACAAATCCTCTCCTAGTGGTTAATGTACCATTGTCATGTTTAGCAGATAAAGCCTTAAAATTGTGTGCTTTTTTTCCCATAATAAAGCTTTATTGCGCCTTTATTATAATGCATATTTTTACAGTTTGAAAATGGATAACCCTTGCAGTGTCATAGTGGTGTCCAAGCTTTAACACCCTTTTGGCATGCAAAAGCGTTAACACATTAAGTGCAGAGCGGTATCAAAAGCATTGTGATGTCTATTTTGTGCACATATTCTATTACTCACATCCTGTTACAGTGCATTATTAACTTATCTGTTATTTGGGGGGTTAAAGGAGAGCTAACACCTTCCCCAAAAACCCACATGCACATTTATGACCAGGAAATCCCATTTGCCCTTACAAATTTTGCTGTTGTGTCTTTGTTCAAAAGATAACCTCTCTAATCCGTTCTGGATGTTACATCCACGGAGGCAGACATGACTGTTGCTGACATTTTTTTTCTTTCAAACTGAAGCAGATAGCAGGTAAAGGCATGGTACTGAAAGTGGGTATCATGCAGATGGATGCAGCCAAGATTACTTTGCAGGAATCAAGACTCTTACTGAGCACAGAATGTCTGCTTCCACACACACAATATTTAGTACTATTAATGATTCATTTGGGAGAGTTGGTACATACAGAATTTATTTATAGTGAGCATAAGTATTATGAAAAAAAAATAGTAATGGGTAACATCTGATTATAACAAAAAGTTCCCATGTAATAATTACCTCTTACTCATAGGAGGAGTATAAGGAGGTCTTGGGGAGACTCGACTCTCGTCGCAACCCATATTTTTACGTTTGCAGCTGCCTTACATAAAAAGGTGCCTACTAGGCTAGGGCGTCCTAGTTTCTCCAGTCGTGGGCAACATGATCAAATAGCCATAAGTGTGAGGGCCAGATTATTGATAACGATGGTGAATTATAGCCTGTCAGCTAGTCAAAACTATTAATCTATCTATCAAGTCAATGACAATATAGATATGAAACAGACATCTGTTCTTGAATTATACGGTCCTGGTTCATGTGTGATAGATAATCCTATATAATAATTCACTAGGATGTTTGTCAGAAGCCATCATGCGTAGCAGAGACTGCACTCGTTCGGGCAGTCTCTACTGCGCATGATTGCATTGCGTGAGGGAGGCGACGCAAGACTGCATCTCACAGAGCAGTGAGGTAGCGGCCGTTTAACCCTTTGAGGGTTAACATTACCCGGACACAGGCTTTTACACTAGTTAGGTATAAAAAAAAAATAGTTGTGGTGGTTTTTAACCCTTTGAGTGCCAGAGGGGAACGTAACACACTGCAAAGTACCCTTCTGGCACTCGAAGGGGTAATGCATTGAGAAGCAATGCGTTGAAGAAGTGTTTAGCAGTCAAAATGTTAAAAAGCAACATCTCTGCATAACCCCCCCCAACACACACACGTACATACTTCTTAAGCCCCCAAAACATGCTAATGCCCCTATGAACTGTCATTGTTACTTCTCCTTTTAACTCTTTAAAAAGAGGTTGACATTCCTCCCATAATCCTTTTTTTATGTATCTCACCACGGCTGCAGAATGTCTAATGTTCTTGTCTCCTTCACAGCGATGGCAGAACTTAACCCAGCCCATCTGGGGCAATCACCACTTGGAATATATGGCCCCCGATCCTGACGTAAAGAGCTTAACCAGCCTGTCACCCGTCTCTTCTGACAACAAGATCATAATCTTCGAGAGCGTCATGTGAAGTGAGCCACTACCAGCTGCAGATCTCAGCAAAAATTCTGTCCAGCCCCTGAAGATCTCCATCCTCCTCCTGAACCAAAGCGACAAGTCTACACACGTGTAGATCTCCACATCTAGTTACAATGGAGCCATCCTAGCAGTATGAAGAATGCACAACCTTTTTTTATCTCCCTCTCCCAAATGTGATCCTTCGTCTAGAATTGCAAAAGAAGGTTCATTTTCTGTTCTTGCTCAGAAGAGACTTGTAAATATATTTTTGTTTTATTATATTCTCCCCCTCTACTTCAGAGCAGTAACCAATTGGAAATGGTTCTGTAAAAAGTATTTTAGTCCAGTTTAGCACACGTGGAGGCTAATCTGTGGAAATAATTTGAATAAGTGGGAAGGCACTACAAGTGACAAAAACCTACTGATTTTAATTGATGCTATTTAACCCTTTGAACGTTAGAGGCCTCACATTCAAGGGAATCAAATCCATGTTAAAAACAATGGCGGCGTATTTGGCCCTGTGCAGTTTTTGTCTTAAAGTTACCCCTGTTCTGGTTAAATCCTCCTCAAAAGGTTTAGAAATCTGATGTGGAAGAGTCGATAATGTATTGGTGGGTGAGCTGGTGAAATTCTCTATCTCACAAAGCCTGTGGGTTTTTTTTTCTTTCTTTAGATTAACCCTTCCACTGCCAGAAGATGCATCGTTTGCTTTTGTAAAGCAGGAGATGCAAAGTCAGACATATGTGACTAAAACAGGGATATTTTCACATCTGGGAAAGATTAGAGCACAAATGGGGAATTGTTTATCTAGTTAAAAAAGCGTGAGCGGTAGCGGTGGTTTTAATTTTTAGGCACGTAGTTCCGTTTATGTTCAGTCTTCAAATTTAGGAATGCCCCCCCCCCCCCCATTTGGTTTTTTCCCCCCTTCGTTAGAGTACAGAGGGATGCTCACTAGCACTCCAAGGGTTAACTATTTAGCAGATTTTTCTTTCTTTTTTAACCCCTTAAATGCTGGAGACGACCACACATGGCATAGTAATGAGTTCAGAGACACTGTTAGCACCCAAGGGGTTCTAAACACGTATTGCGTAAAAAAGCATTACAGCATTCCCCAGACCCCTTAACTCAGAGCCAAAAGGCTTTAAAGAACCCAAAGTATTCAAATACAACCTGCACCGTCATTATGTTCAGTGAAGTGGTTTTTTTTTTCCTTTCTCTGTTTATGGGGAAGACTTTTTGAGATGTATTCCTTACTTCCTGCTCTAATTCCAGAGTTGAGTGCAGCATGCAAATTTCTCTCCCCATCCTGTTAGTATAAAAACCCTTTCATTATCTTATTCTAATAATCATATGGAGCCTTTTCATAGATCTGTAAAGATTACGACAAGCTTTCATTAAAGAGCTACTTGCGGCTTGTACATTAATTTCCCCATACTGAAAACTCCTACTTCCTGCCAGTAGTGACAGCCACGAACTGCAGGAGCAAAGGGGTTAACCCTTGTGTCAGGTCATTCCAGCCGGGGGCATTAATTATATAAGAGAATTACAGGTTCTACCAATGAAAAGCTCCACTCTGTTAACTACTAGGGTTGATTTCTTGCTGTTTTTTGTCCATTTGTTTTATGAGAATAAAATGTTACCCTGGTGGATTGCTATATATGCCATTTTTACACCGTAATAATTGTTTTATAATTTTACCCTAACAGCCTCTGCTGCGATTTGTTAATTCGAACTTGTGGGTGAAAAGCAGCAAAGTATTTACTGACCCTTTAAAGCGGAACTACCACCCAATAAGAATATTGCCCCACATAATTGCCCATCTGGCGACTAGCTGCTCAGTAGCGCTAGTCACCAGAATTATTACCTGATTAAATAGAAATCGCTATTCTTCCCTGACTGACAGCAGGACGCAGTGCAGACATCTTGCCATAGTGATGTCTGTGCGCCTGCGCTGTCAGTCTCAGCCGGGTCTAGGAGATGTTGCTAGGAGCCGGCCGGCTCCAAAAGGGACTGACAGCGCAGGCGTGCGGACATCACTATGGCAAGATGTCTGCACTGTGTCCTGCTCTCAGTCAGGGAAGAATAGCGATTTCTCTTTAATCTGGTAATAATTCTGGCGACTAGCACTACTGAGCAGCCAGTCACCAGATGGGCAATGATGTGGTGCAATATTTTTATTGGGTGGTAGTTCCGCTTTAAACACACAGATCATAAACTAGGAATTGGCAGGTCGTGTGTTTGCATCCCTTTCTTTGTGGAAAATCACAAACAAACTCTGGGAGCTATTGGCTTGGAATTTAAAAATGGCAGTACTTCATCTGCATGGGATTCTGGGAATGCAGTGGAAACCCTGTAAGCTATGTATTCTATTCTGGAAAAGGTGTTTTTTTTTTTTGTTTTTATTTTTTAATCCTTTTCAAACATGTAAATGAACTAGAAGACTTTTAGTAGAGTTGAAAAGCTGCTAGAATGTAAGACCAATGTGGAAAAAAAATCTACTCCTCCTAAAATCCTACTCCTGGCGCCTAAATTTCTGGGTATTTTATATGCAATTTTGTTTATTAATTAATACCTAAAACTCCTAGATGGCTCCTTAAAAAAATAAATAAAAAATGCATTGTTACCTAAAATGCATTATTTTTATTTTGCCATGCAAAATAAACATCAACTGTTTTATTTTAATTGTCCAAATAAAAGGTAGATTAAGTATCTATCAAAACAGAAGCGGTTGCATTAGATGTGTCCGAATAATCCTACTGAATTCAGTAAGGTATTTTTTTTTTCTGGATTTGTGTGGTGCCTTTGTTTTAACCCCGGAAATGCCCATTTTTCTGTCTTGACTCGTGCCCACCATGGCTTGAGTTCAACCCAAGTAAAATGCAAAGGAAAAAATAATCAATCCCAGCAATGAAGAATATCCTTGTCTTTTAATTGTCACAGAAGCCACCTGGGACTTATGGGGTTACATGAGAATTTCACCAATGAGTGTTAGGCCTCTCACCATTTCTTAACATTTTTAGCGCGTACCCCTCTGGCACTGAAAGGGGGTAACCCCTTGGATGCTAGAGCCGACTCAAACGCTTTATTTTGTAACTCGTTGGACACGATCATCCAAGAGGTTAATTTGGCTAGGAAGAAGTATTTCTAACCGATAACATGGGGGGGGGCATGTTAAATAACTGGGCATAAACTGGAGCAGTATTTGTGGCAGGGGGTTTGCCAAAAGCTCTCAGGATATCAAGATTAAATCCCAGTCTTAATTTACTACTAGGAACACCCGTCCCAAAATATCCTAGAAAACCTAGCAGGAGGCATACCCAGAATGCATTGCCAGCATAAACAACACTTGTGCTGGGTAGTTTGTTTGAACCGGCCACAGCTAGCTAATGCCAGCTAACATCACGAGGTCTGGTTCATGCTGCCAAAATACTAGGCTAAGTGATTGACCATCTACAGCGATGAGCCAATCAAACTGTCTGAGCAATTGATTGATTCCCCTGGTGTTTGTCTGGTGTAAGAGGTTGGCTTAGCAGCTTAAAAAAACCTCTCAGATAGGAAACGCTCACTTATCTTCATGTGGGCATAAAATCCTAATGACCCCTATGAATCTCTTCAGTGTTGATTGGTTCTCCAAATTAAATCTTAATTTAACGTTGGGTATCATGTTCACATAGGCCATAGTGATTATTTGTTGCAGGATTCCCAAACTCTTCCTGCTGATGTCTTCAAACACATCAGAATGAGGTACATTAAGTTAACCCTTTCAGTGCAAGATGGTTAATGGCATCTTCCTACATAGATACCTAATGCGAAATAAAGATTCATTTTAGATAAGCAATACATGATTAGATTCACAATGGGCATTGGGCATATCTGTTCAGATTACAGGAAGTGTGTGTGTGTGTGGGGGGCTGATAAATAGTAGGTGGTATTGTTCCTTAATATGATCAGATTCCCTTTATGTTGGGGTCCCATTATTTAAGAAAACTATAGCTGCTTCACTGCAGACAAAAGCTGACTTTGCACACATTAGGGGGCACAATACAGAATATATGTATGCACTGGTGACCCACCTAAATCACAGCTATAAACAAACTTGTATGTACATAACAGCTGCTCGATGTAGTACCTGTCCCTGTTATAAAGGGGGCTTTCTGCTGCTGTAGGTGTTGCTGTGAACAGCAGCCATGTTCTGCTTCTGGAAACTGTGACCTGTATGTATCCGTCCAGAAACAATCCTGTGTTTTTCTTTCCACTTACAGCACGTTGAAAGGATTGCCATTGGGTGAAATTGTCCCTCCCAATATATTGCAGTGATTCATCTGGCACTAAAGGAGATGACTTTTAAAGGAGCGGACATTTTTTTTTTTTAATTAAATCTGGTCATTTTTATAATGCAATGATATTCCCACTCAGACTTATTTTCTCCTAAGGTTTAGTTTTCTATTGTAGATATCAGTCGGTGTTGTTCCCATGTCTTACTATGGAAAGCCATAATCTGACTTTAGGGCACCATGTAAAAAAAATTCCTATTGGACACTAGTTGGCACTGTTGCTGTTTGATAAAAAAAAAAATTGAGCCATAACAACTTTTAGATGAAAAACCTACCAGCAATGGAAGTACCCTTATTTTACTGATCAGTAGAAGCCCTACAAAATTGTTTACATATATTAAAAAAAATTGCTGCTTCTTTACATTTTATTACTTTGGTAAATAGAGCTCAGATCTAAGAAGTGAGCAATCTGCAGCCCTACGGGTGTGTTTGGATTGTTTCCACTGTCAGAATCCTATGATGCTCAACATACCTGGGAACTCTTCGGACCTACCCCGGAGACTTTGTTTTTTAGAGTTCATTACTGGATCTCCAGGGGTAACCCCGACCACTTCTCTTCCTTTCCACCCTGTTCTGACCACTTCTTCTCTTTCCCACCCTGTTCTGACCACTTCTCCAACTTCCCACCCTGTTACGACCACTACTCAAGTACAATTATGATAAGCTCCACTCCTTTAATGATGTAAAATCCCATCATTTACATCCCCCCAGTTGCAGCACATGAACCTCTCCAGGGACTCAAGAGAAAGAAGTTCCCAGGTTTGCTGATCTAAAAGGGGGGTTACAGTGAATCAAACTGGAAAAATATTAATACAACAAACATACTTGTATACTCTGTTATGGCACTAAGTGATAGCAGACTGAAGATGATAGTTGTAGTCCAATAACTACTGGAGGACACCTTGCCCTAATCTAACAAAAGCATTTTTAATCTTCCCCTATGAAAAAGTGGCTTAGGCAGGATTTAAATATTTCTGGAGCTGTCCAACTGAACCATGGCTGGTGGTGGTGAACAAAATTGCAGTTGAATTAAGTAAGGTGTTTCACCCCTTGAGTGCTAGGTAGGTCTTCAGTGCATGGTGAAGCAATGCATTGGAGATTTCTCAAGCATTTAAGTGGTTAAATGTCCCATGTAAATAATTGACTTTCTTATTTTTCCCCTACAACGCATTTAGTATCTTCGACCATTGCTTATCTATTTTGTGCACGAGATGCGAGGATACATACTGAGCACAGTTTCCCCTTCTATAAAATATTCCCAAATCCTACCGGCGTTATCAGTATAATATCCTAATTTCCATCCCGACCGCAGCAACATGTATTTTTGTGCACCGTTTTCTTAAGATGCAGATCTCTAATTTTGTTACAAAGTATTTTATTTTCTGTGCTGTAAATTAAAAGAAAATATTGGGGGAAAATGTACAGAAATGGTTTTTATGAAGTGTTTTGGGGGGGGGGGGTGATGATATATATATTTTTGGACTTTGAGGAACAATTTGGCCAAGTGCTATTAATGTGAACTGGAATTTCAGGATGCAATGCAATAATCTGAGGGTAAATGTTGTATTTTTTTAATGTGTTGGGTAGACCTAAAGAGGAGGGTAAGATTCCCTAGGAGTAAGTATGTATGTGTGTGTGTATATATATTATGAAACTGTAGAGCTAATAAATATATACATAGCTACACGTGACTACTGTATAAAGGTCACTAACTTATGTATATTTAATCCTTTCAGTGCCAGAGAGGGGTTCTGGCATTCAAAGGGTTAATCTGTTGACTTAAAAGCCACTTACTCTCGGGGAATCATTCTCCCTTAACTGTGGAAATGGGGTTCAATTTAGGGAATGGTCAGAGCTGTGTTTTTTTAAATACTGTTCTCCACATACGCATGTCCTCTCTCCATATATTGTTTGTGACCCGCTCTCTGGGAAGAGAAGGGTTAAACCATTATGGGAAGCTCTGTTTCTATTAATGCCCATGAGCACACAAAACAAATATTGGTTTTATGATTGTGATCAGCTATATTGTAACGTCCTAAGGACTTAAATTTTTATGAAGTGCCAATATACTCAATAGTACTGTAGATAGTCTGATTATAGTTTGGGAAGGGCAACCTGTGGTTCTCCAGCTGTTTGACAATTCCCCATCATACTCTGATGGATATTTTATTCCAGCAGCTGGAAAGGCAATGTTTGTCTACCCCGATGCATACGGCCCTACGTGCAACTGGGACCAAAGTTGTGTACAACGCGTTTCTTCAGAACATGTTGCACACTCCATTTGAGTCTCGATGTGTTAACCCTTTGAGTGCCAGAGGGGTACACAACTCATTGCTTTGCAATGCGTTGCATACCCCACTGGCACTCAAAGGGTTAAGAGGTGGAATAATTCTGCTGCAAAACAAACTGCACCAAAATAAAAGTTCAATATGATTTTTTTAAATGGGGCATTTAACCCTTTGAATGCTTGAGGGGTCTCCAGCACTGAAGGGGTTTAATTCCCCACATTTCCCACTGATTTTAAAATGGGGCTCATATTTAGCTTCTTCCAGAATTATTCTATACTTCCTTTGAGTTAAAGGACAATAGCACTGGGTGTGCAGCATGTATATAAATATAGTTTTCTAATCTCTGATTCTACAATAAACCCAATTTCCATTGTTCGGATTAAATTTTCACTTCATAAATGTGTCTGGAAATGTCGCAAATCTGCACTGTGAATAACACAATCTTGTGTATTGCTATACAATATCTGTACTAAAACAAAATGGTTCTTGTATCGAACTGCCCAGTTCATACAACATACAGGGTATTAGACAAGTCTGTCGTATATATAAAACTCTGGGTCTTAACCCTTTGAGTGCCGGAGAGGTAAGCAACGCATTGCAGCTTTGCATAACCCTCTGGCACATAAAGGGTTAATTTCAAGAGAAAAGTAAATTCTGGAGCTAAACCAACTGCATGCACATAGGAAACAATACAAATGAACAACCAAAGGTTAAACTACAGGCAGTGTGCTCATGGCTATGGTAAACAGAATTTCCATAGCTTAAACACACCCATTCCATCGGTTACCCCTGCAGATCAAAGAGAGCTACAGGGCTGAGTGATGTCAGCTCCTCGCTCGGATCTTACGAGAAATTTCTCTCACCATGGAAGCCCACTGATGGCTGATTCCCCTATGGAGTGGATAGCAATGTTGCTTTCTGTCCCATAAGTGCAATAGTGAGACCCAGGATTAACACAGAGGTTTCCATAGCTGTGAGCAGTCTGTAGTTTTAAACTGCCTTCTACAAACTCTTTACTACCCTGTTATGGGCTTGAATGCTAGAGAGGTCGCCAGCGCATTCCGAAGAAATGCATCGGACACCTATCTACTATTCCTGGGATTAAAATCCCAGTTTAAATCAAGGCGTGTTATAGGACTCTCCATTTCTCCCCTGTTTAAAGTTGGTTTAGTTTTTTCCAGATTTTAAATGGAGCTTTTAACGCCATGAAATCTAGAGATTGCTGATCCATTGCTTTGCAATGAGTTGGAGACTTCTACTGGACAAGGGATTAAGTCTTTGTATCAAAATACATTTTATTTGGACCCTTTGGTGTAGTCAGTTTGCTTCCTCATTGTTCCAAGTTGTCTTTAGTATATCAGTCTCTAAAACAAATAATTTTCACATAAAGTTAATACAGGAGGAAAATATAGTCAAGCTGATACCTTTTATTGGCTAACTAAGCAGATTTAGGATGCAAGCTTTCAAGGCCTCTTGGGTGTCTTCCTCAGGCATGTTGCCTGGCACGTTGCCTGTGGAAGAGAGCCAAGAGGAGATCTTGAAAGCTTGCATCCTAAATCTGCTTAGTTAGCCAATAAAGGTATCAACTTGACTATATTTTCCTCCTCTATTTCTACAGCTAACACGGTACCAACTGTCATTTTTTACCAAAGTTAATATTCTCTGAGTCATTGAGATACCTGTTTTGTGCTAAAACTAGCACCTTTTTAAAAAAAAAATGTACACCACCCTCTTCAGACTTTGGCATCTTTAACAAATATGAGATCAGGTGCTTAAAATAAAATGCTGTTTACTATGGCTGGCCTATCCAAACGAACTGTGCCAATACATTTCTGAGTATAAAAAGTGTCATTGTAAGTAGTTTCCCAGTGGAACCTGTTAGAATTCACGTGTGTTTATGAACACTAGGAATGTGAACACTTCACTTTGTTGTAGAATGAGCCCTTGTATATTTACCAATTGTCTTCCATGGGTAATGATTGTTAGCGATCGTTAATCTTTTTATTGATCACTTGGGTGAATATTTTCCTTATTGGTTAGCATTTATTTTAATTACTTGAAACCCACACTCCTTAGGATTTTTGCTGAATGTCAGCAGATTAAGGATTCCTGCTGCTTCTTCTAACATTCGAACCCTTAGGTGTTTTAATCATAGGTTCATCTTGACATTGTCCTATGAGAAGGCCTTAAAGCCTTACTAAGTCCCTTGTGTTTTTTCTTATTTAACCATTTTTTGGGGAAGATGTATTTGTTTGCAATTTGCTTTCTGTTTTCTATAAAATGTATTTACATTTATGTCAACTTCCTCAGATTATACCTTAAGCTTTTAATTCTTGGCTATATGTCGCTGATGTATCGACACCTCAAAAATAATACTCCATGACTATTGTTTAAGGCACCAAGAAATCTTCCTGTGTCAGATAAACTCTCTGTTGTATACACCATTCTACAGTCTCCAAGACGTCATTGAAGAGCCCATGTCATGAACACAGTCGTATCTGTTAAACTGGCAATGCAATGTCCTACAATGCAACTGAATCAGTATTGTGAACTGGCTGTGTGTATCCATAATGGCTTATGTGATAAAGATGCACAGAATCTGGACTGCCTTTTCTTGAGGCGCACTGGACGTTTGTACAATTAATTTTTATTTGATTTTATGAAGAAAATATTTGCATTGCAATGAGGTGAACAAAATGTGCTGACTATTTTGAAAGCCGCCCACTCGGAAGATAAAATGGACATGGTCAATTCCGTATTGACAGCGACAGAGCTATCTTCCACAGTAATACTTATTCTCTCCAGGAATCCATCATCATTCACCATTTGGTGAAATGTATTCATCCAGATCATTGATTTAACCATAGAAGAACTGTTATGTTTTGAGCGAGTTCTTGGAGATTGGTGATCGCTGAACCATTTTTAAATGAAATATTTTCAAATTTTGGCTTTAAATCAAATCTTATGGTCCATATGCAACAAAAAGCGCATGTTAAATTCCCGTTACATTTTAAATGAAGCTTTAAACTTTTTCGAATGCTTGAGGTCTCAAATGCCTTGTTTTGAGACCCCCCCAGCATTTAAAGGGTTAAAATTAATGGGAATTTATAGTTATCCGACATGGAGCAGTTGCTGTACTCCAAAAAGATTCTCTTGCGCATAGGGCCCTCTTAAACTCTTTGGCACTCAAAGAGTTAAAGAGCGGTTTTTAATTCTGCTAAAACTGCAGCTTCTTATTGGTGTGTGGAAGTGAGGCTTGGACTGCAGATGTGAATCCTGAAACTCTGTGTTTTAAAGTGTATAGCTAAGGAATCCACACACAAAAATATACTGTTCAGCTCCAGTAACTAGTCTGAATTTCAGTCATGTAACAAATGACATCAGATGATTGATTGGTGCTTTAAACCAGTTCTACAGTATATCTTTCAAAGGCATACATTACGCCTTTTTTGCTTTGTGGATAAACAGTTGCAGTGAAATGATACTATGTATCGGGAAATTTCAACTGAAATTCTAGCCTGTCCCTTTTATTTTATGCCTTTTGAGAGACTCTCCCCTCCTTTTGTGATTTGTAACATCCCGTTCTGGTATTCTGCTTTCAAGGTTTCGTGGGATAAACTGGGTGACGTGTTACTACTCTGCCCTGGGTCTGCTAGACTATGCACACTCGCCCTCCTGCAGACATTGTGTAGAATGTTCTATATATCAAATAGCAGATTGTCAACTCATTGAACACCTGCCCTGAATCCTTTAAGAACCATAGGGGTGTGTGTTATCACCCTGGCCCCTAAAATCAAGGCTTGCTGTGGCCCTTAAGGGCCGGAGTGTGTAGACTAGCTAATTGCTTAGCAATATTGACTGATCCACCTGTGTTCATTGAGGACTTTGTTCCAAGCAGAAAAAAAATATTGTAGTGCTTTTCTTTCAAGGAGATGCTTCAGTCAAACATTAGTACAGCTCGGACTATAACAATGAGGTAGAGCTGTTTACTATCATATTGTATATCGAGAGCTACAGCCTAAGGTTCCTCGCTCACAGAGAGAAATAGAAAATAAAATTTTGCCAACTGGACACAGGTGACACTGGTACGAACTGCTTAATGAGCTGCAACACCTTTTTGAATGAAGCATCTCTGTAATGGGAGTTCCCTTGTTTTTACTCTGATGTAAAAGTCCTGCAATATTGATGTATATTACACAAAACCATAAAACTTTACTGCTCCTTTAAATCATGCTCTCTCCCAATGGTGTTTAGTCCAATTCTAATGGAACACATTCAGGCCATTGATACTCAATCTTTGGACCAACAACTGTTAACCTACAAATCCCATCCCCAATCAGCTGTTGGGGATGATGGAAGTTGTAGTCTCCGACAGCTGGAGGTCCACAGATTGACTACCCCCCTTGTAGATACCTTTGAATCCCATATACCTTGCACTGGCTGTAAATAAAAGTAGAGTAGGACTGATCTGTGCAAGGGATTATGCTGTAAATATTATTTTTAGCTATGGCTACTGGATCGACTTGCTGCTCTGTGATATTTTTAAAGATGAATTCCTTCCGTGCAGTGGGGGGGCTGATTATACTTTTTTACTTGTGTTCGTGTCAGCGCAGGCCTGGAGTTAGAAAACTCTAAGCCATAAAAGTCCATTACACCCCACAAAAATAAATGGGGTGTAAGGTGCCTTAGAATTCTATAGACACCTCCATCCATGACTAACTCTTTGAGTGCCAGGGCAGTATATGACAAATTGCATCGTATACCGCCCTAGCATTCAAAGGGTTAAATCTCTTATGTCCCATGTGACAGCTGGCTTTGTAGAAACCTCGCACATGAGTCTGTTATGGTTCGATCCCAGAATGTAATGTTCATCCTTATACAGAATCTCAGTCTTCCTGTAGGATCTAGTTAAACCTACTTCTGTAGTGTAACACTGAGCTTCCATGCTTTTGCACTGTGATAATCTGCTAAATTCACTACAAAAATGGCAATAATAAAGATAACATTAAAAGGTTTGATTTTTTTGAAAAAAAAAGTTTTCCGTGTGTTTTTACTGTATTGCATTTTTACATACCTCCCAAATGTCCTTGTTTCCCACCCTGGTGTCCATGTGTTTAGATATCACACTGTGTGGTGTGTATAGAAGTGTATCACCCTGATGTCCCTGTGTTTAGGAGATCAGACTGTGTGGTGTGTATATGAGTGTATCACCCTGGTGTCCCTATGTTAAGGAGATCAGACTCTGTAGTGTGTATATAAGTGTATCAGCCTGGTGTCCCTGTGTTTAGGAGATCACAGTGTGGTGTGTATAGAAGTGTATTACCCTGGTGTCCCTGTGTTTAGGAGATCACAGTGTGGTGTGTATATAAATGTATCACTTTGCTCCATAGTAATAAAACTCACATTAATGCTTGTTTAAACGTCGGTACATGTGTTTATAAATTAGTCTGTGTAAATAAAATACTTTTTGTTTTGTTATAAATCATTTATTTTGTTACTCAAATATGTGTAAATAGATCACAAAATAATCTAAATATTCTCTAATACCCTGCCCACCAGCCACACCCCCAGCCACATCTCCTAAAGCAAAAATGTCCCTCTTCGGCCATTTGGAATGTTGGGAAATATGTTTTTAATCTCTTGAAGGCTACAGATTTGACACATTACTTCACATTGCCTCCATGGTCTTACATTTTACAGTGGTGCTGCAGATATAGCAGTTTATTGAGCGTTATTGCCATTGATAACAGCTGTCCGTTGACTTCTGTAGAAATAGCACCACAGTAGAATATCAGGCCGTGGAATTACTACACTCAATATCGAGTTTCTATCCCTTTTAAGGGGTCTAGTCCTTAAATGAAGAGGAGTATCAGATGCATTGCTTTTTGCCAAGATCATTGAGAAATACCCAAGTGTACAGTATCTGTCAGTTATCTCATTTCCCTACTTTGAGTATGCAAGGCAGGTAAACACGATAAACATGATCTTAAAAGGATAGTAATACTTAATTATTCCTAATCCCTATATGTCATATTAAAAATAAAAATGTATTGCCCCCAGTGTCATCTCTCAGACCTTTATGGTTTGAGAGGTGATCGCTCCTAAAGTTGCCCTCTCCCTCCCCCTTCCCTGTAGTCAGAGTTCTAACTGACTGCAGGGAAGCCAGTCGTACGACTTTCAGGCGGCTCTGCAGCACAGTCGAGATCGCTTTAATAAAAAAGAAATCTTTCACTGAAATGGTCTTCTACGTGTGCTTGCTTTGCAAGCACACGTAGAAGACCGTTTTAGTGGAATTTTTTTTATTTTTTTTTAAACGAGATTGCGGCTCTGCTGCAGAGCCGCCTGATGATCGTAAGACCGGATTTCCCTTCAGTCAGCTACAACACTGACTTCGGGAAATGGGGAGGGAGGGGGCAACTTTAGGAGCGATCACCTCTCAAACCATAAACATTTGAGAGATGACACTGGGGGCAATACAAGGAAAGTCCCGGGGTTTCCATTTTCACATTTAACACAATAGCATTATTGAATGGCTAACGATTATTGGAAGAATTATGATTCTCCCAAACGAGCTCTGCTCCATCTCATTCACATTAATTGTGGGGAAAAAAAACAACTGCACTATAGGGGACAAAATAATTCCTGTTTAACCCTTTCAATGGCCATTGCAATGTGTTGCATATCACTCTGGCACTCTAAGGGTTAAATGGTGCTTTTCAACCCTTGAATGCTAGTGGTTTCCAACATATTGCGTTGAAAGCCTAGAGTATTAAAAGGGTTAAAAAAATAAATCCCAATCACACCATGGGACTGATGGGAATGTATATCTGTACCTTATTGCAGTTCGTTTGCGACACAAGTGAGTTGCTTTTATACATACGGCTCATTGGGGAGATGTATAAAAACTATTCTTAGTCATTTGGAAAGAACCCGTTGTTTAGCGTGACTGCAATGACAAGTATTCATATACGAGTAAGGGTAGTATTATAAATATGGTGGTGTTAATCTAATTTAATGAAATAATTATAACTTACACAGTTCTTAACAGATTTATATAGTAGGAGTTAATATTCTGGTGATGATAATTTTGTGTCTAAAATTTCAGGTTTAGCAACGTCCTTCCTTTTTATAATATAAAAGGCCAGATGGATGGTTGTCCGATGCAGTCATGCACAGTAGAGACTGCCTGAACGCCGGCCGATACAGTCATGCGCAGTAGAGACTGCCTGAACGCACAGAATGCTGGGAGGTAACACTCTGAAAATGTCACTTTAGCCCCTGTACACAAGCTTATACACTACGTTCTGTATAAACTGGCTAGGCTAGAATTTTCACCTGCACGAACATCACATCTTCAGAAACAAAACTACTTAGTGTTAAGACTTCCAAAACTGGCATTCATGTCTTTTTAAATGCTGAGCTTAAGTTTAATGCCAGAATTATGCTATATTGCTCATGTCTCATAAGCCTTTCTACATCAATAACTGAATAACGATATCAGGAAATATCATGATTCTCTTTTAGTTCAGTTCTAAATATGATGAATGTAGGCATCACATACTACAGAGTTGATCATTAACACGTAAATTAAATCTATGGCCATTAATAAAGTCACGTCACGCAAGAGTTACTAAGTTGATGAGGTTGAAAAATAGGTGTGGGATCATCATGTTCAACAGATTGTCTTCTGGATCAAAGGCAACCTGATCTGCAAACCTAACCCAAATTAAGTCATTCCTACTATAAAGGAGCAGAGGACTTTAATATGAAGAAAAAAAACATTGTAGAATGTTTCCTGCTGTAAAGAACATGGTCACCCACTGCTGTGAGATGTTTCGTTCTAAAATCACAGCTCAAATTATTTTTTGTATGTTCATATTATATATAATGTATACAAACTGTTAACCAGCAGGTGCCCAGACATGTTTTCACTAACATTCTATGGGAGATCTGAGCCTCCATTTAAGAGGAGATCTGGTCACCTTTCCTATGATGCAGTTGATTGGTTGCCCATTTTGCTCCCTGAATACAGCCCAAAGACCTTCCACATAGGAAAACAAAACGACAGAGGTGTGATTGCTTACTACGTCAAATTCTATGTTTCTATGTTACGTGGTTTATCCATCTTGACTCAAGTAAGGAGATCATTATATCAACACTATTGCCACTAAATAATGGGGGAGATTCACTAAGTGGTGATAAAGTGGAGATAACTTCTCCAGTTCCTATGATATATTGTGGAGCCTATGCATTAAGATTTCCACAGTTAAAGAAATCTTAGTGCATTGGCTCCATAGAATAACATAGGAACTGGAGAAGTGATATCACTGGAGACGTAATCTCCACTTTATCACCTCTTTATCACTGCTCAGTGAATCTCCCCCCTGGTATTTTAATAAAACTGCAGGGTTTTTTTAACGTACCATTTAGATATAGTAGTCTGCAAAATGTGTTCTCTCTTGAACAAAGACACAGGGGGAAACATTTGTAAGGGCTATTAGGGTTTTCTGGTCATAGACTAGTAAGAGGTGTTACATTATGATCATTCTGTGTGTACACAATGCCTTTTAGTTTTTTGTCGAAAAGTAATTCACATACGTTCAGAGAGGGAAATCCTTATGTTCTGGCCTGTTAGTGACCACAATCAGATTAAATGATCGACTAATTGCACATCTGTACTCGGGGCCGGATTTACATCCTAAGTGCCCTTTGATCCACCCATTGCCACCCCCACTCCCATCCAGTTTCCTGGCACAAAAAATACCCATGTCCTATAACAAGCAAGGACAAAAAGAAAACCTTTAACCCCTTGGTTAAATGCATTGGGAGGTCTTTAGAACACCCAGGTGTTAAAGTGGAACTTTCACCTTAAGTAAATATAAGGCATATGGATTCCTTATATGCCAGGGGCACGAAAATCGCCGTTTAAAAAAAACAAACCAAAATAACACAATCTAAATCTATTTATTTGTGATAGAAAATCATCCGCCAGTAGCTCTGTGTGGTACAAGCTATACCGCAAGTCCCTCCCATTTTCCCTACAGCCAGCCAATGGACAGCTAGAAACCACAAGGGGGCAGTATTTTCAATGCCCATTAATGACAATGAAATGCTAGAGAGATGCCAATCAACAGTGATGCCATCAAGATGGCAGCGCTTTCCCTATATGTATCGGACAGCAACCAAGGAATTGTTTTACAATTAAAAGTTATTTCCAAACACTTAATTGTGCTATGGAACAAATCATTGGGGGTTGAAATACATGTAGGTGTCAGTTCTGCTTTAAGTAAAGGGATATAAAACTGGTGCAGGGGTATGGAGATTGCTCTGGCCACCCCCATGATTCAGAGTGTGGGTGTGGCCAAAAAAGCTCAGACACCCTCAAAATTTGGAACTCTAGGCGATCGCGTCTTCTGCCTATTGAGAAATCCATTGCTGACTGTACTCAGGAAAGGAAATCCAGGTAACCTGTGCTGTTAGGGGTACGTGAGAAACTCTGTCCTAGGCAGAAGCTGTAATGGTATTAGCTAAAGGTCCTTGCCTCTCCTTGACCTATACAGGTCTGTCACCCCGGATCGTGTTCTTCTGTCATCAGCTGGGAGTTATCCATTAATATAGAGTCACAAGACTAGGTCTACCCACAGAGTGACAGGAATCCCAAGGGAAGGGAGGGGTAGGGCAGAAATAGGTATGTGAGTCACGTATTGACAAGACCCTGGTCTTGTATACCAAACACTAGTACATGGACAAGCACGTGTGTGTGTGTGTGTGTGTAGGGGGAGCCCAAATAAGACCACTAATGGGGTACAAAATTATCTCTTACAATGGATCTTGTCTCAGGATTTATCCTATCGGCATGGGCGTCCGCAGGGTGGCACAAGAGAGGACATTTGTCCCCCCACACACACACACACACACACACATCCCGATGCATAAATATAGGGGCAGGGCTGACTGGCCTGGGGCATATGATGGCTTTGTCCACCTCCCTGGAAAAATGTCTACAGATGTCCATGTGTTGCTAGATTCTCCTTTAACCCCTTAAGGACCGGCCGCGCACACACACAGAGGTCACTTAAGGACCAGGGACTTTTTTTTTCTTTTTTTTTCCCCAAATCCGATTCAGGACTCCATGAACGGTGTGCAGCTGCGCAGGGAGCCCGGAATTCCATGAAGGTCCTTAAGGGTATCACAACCCATGACGGTCCAGGACCGGCGTGGGTCATTAAGGGGTTAAAAAAAAAAAACATAAAACAAAAAAAAAACCACTTTATAAAAAATACATACCTCAGGGTTTGATCACTGGGATGTAGCAGTTCCCATTAATTCCTGCAGCAGGTACGTTTTATAAGCCTCCCTTTTAAAGAGAAGACCAGACAACTCTGTTCCCTATTGGCCCCACCAATCCTGTTTTGCGCTGTTTAAGGGGAACTGTATCAGGCGTTAGTGGCCGTTGACACGTTTATCAGAAGGACTTCCATGTGTCCTTTATATAGCCGTCAGTTATTTCTGGTCATTAACCCTTTGAGTACCAGAGGAGTATGCAACGTATTGCTTGGCAATGCGTTGCACACCCCTCTGGCACTCAAAGGGTTAAGAGGTTAAGTCCACTGCTAACTGTTTTTGTTTACCGTCAGATAAAGGCTAATATCCTTTACAAGCCGTTCAGGTCTACTGAATCCTAACGTTTGCTGTGAGGAGGACTGATCCAGAGCAGCGACTCTGAAACCTATATTCAGAGGCTCCTAAGAGGGGTGAGGAGAGATGCACTAAGACGTGATAAAGAGGGGATTAAGTGGAGATAACTTCTCCAGTGATATCACTTCTCCAGTTCCTATGTTATTCTATGGATCCCATGCACTAAGGTGTGATAAAGAGGTGATAAAGAGGAGATGTCTTCTCCAGTGATATCACTTCTCCAGTTCCTATGTTATTCTATGGATCCCATACACTAAGGAGTGATAAAGAGGTGATAAAGTGGAGATAACTTCTCCAGTGATATCACTTCTCCAGTTCCTGTGTTATTCTATGGATCCCATGCACTAAGGTGTGATAAAGAGGTGATAAAGAGGAGATGTCTTCTCCAGTGATATCACTTCTCCAGTTCCTATGTTATTCTATGGATCCCATACACTAAGGAGTGATAATGAGGTGATAAAGTGGAGATGACTTCTCCAGTGATATCACTTCTCCAGTTCCTGTGTTATTCTATGGATCTCATACACTAAGGAGTGATAAAGAGGTGATAAAGAGGAGATAACTTCTCTAGTGATATCACTTCTCCAGTTCCTATGTTATTATATAGATCCCATGCACTAAGGCGTGATAAAGAGGTGATAAAGTGGAGATGACTTCTCCAGTGATATCACTTCTCCAGTTCCTATGTTATTCTATGGATCCCATACACTAAGGAGTGATAATGAGGTGATAAAGTGGAGATGACTTCTCCAGTGATATCACTTCTCCAGTTCCTGTGTTATTCTATGGATCTCATACACTAAGGAGTGATAAAGAGGTGATAAAGAGGAGATAACTTCTCTAGTGATATCACTTCTCCAGTTCCTATGTTATTATATAGATCCCATGCACTAAGGCGTGATAAAGAGGTGATAAAGTGGAGATGACTTCTCCAGTGATATCACTTCTCCAGTTTCTATGTTATTCTATGGATCCCATACACTAAGGAGTGATAAAGAGGAGATAACTTCTCTAGTGATATCACTTCTCCAGTTCCTATGTTATTATATAGATCCCATGCACTAAGGCGTGATAAAGAGGTGATAAAGTGGAGATGACTTCTCCAGTTCCTATGTTATTCTATGGATCCCATACACTAAGGTGTGATAAAGAGGAGATGTCTTCTCCAGTGATATCACTTCTCCAGTTCCTATGTTATTCTATGGATCCCATACACTAAGGTGTGATAAAGTGGAGATAACTTCTCCAGTGATATCACTTCTCCAGTACCTGTTATTCTATGGATCCCATACACTAAGGTGTGATAAAGAGGTGATAAAGTGGAGAGAACTTCTCCAGTGATATCACTTCTCCAGTTCCTATGTTATTCTAAGGATCCCATACACTAAGATTTCTCCAGCTTTGGAGATCTTAGTGCATAGACTCCATAGAATATCATAGGAACTGGAGAAGTGATATCACGGGAGAAGTCATCTCCTTTTTATCATGCCTTAGCGAATAACACCCATGTCTTTAGAACTGAAGACATCTCAAAGGTTATTTCAGCTCAAACTTTAATTTTTTTTTTTAGGTGTACTACCACAGTGACCTGAAATTGTACAGTGGCGCTGTTGCTACACTAGCCTATGGACAGCCCTAGTCAGTTGACCATAAGTCTCCATGGGATGGTGCAGCAACAGCGCCACTGAACAAATTCAGGTCACTGTAATACTCCACCTATAAAAAAAATTAAGTTTGAGCTGTAATCATTTTTGAATAAAACTCCTTTCATCAGTGATAGTTCTCTTGTTTTACTCAGGGGGATAAACCATGCAGCATATTTTTCTTAAACATTTTAAGTATTACTATCCGTTTAAATAGAATTCTTGCTGCGCACACACAAAAAAAACCCTGCCTTTGTTTAATGAAGGAGCATGATTCTTTAGTCTTTGGAAAATCTCCCTGATGATATCATTATCATGGGATTTTATATAATAATTTCCCCAAAGATATGATTCAAGTGCATTTGTGGGTACATGTTTTTCATTTTCATAAAACAACCAGATACATAGAATTTTAAAGGAATATTTACCCGTTATTTTGACTTGATATGTACTTTCGGAATATGAAAAGTCAAAATTGCCTGTACTTTTTATTCAGTTTTTTTTTTTTTTCATGTAAACCAATTTATTTCACATTTTTATCTGGGTTTTTGTGCACTTAAAAAGCCTTTCCTTAAGCCTTCAATCTAGTTTCTACCCTTCCCTAGTGGAGTCAGGCACCGCTTCCTTTCTAGGACTCCCTGACTCACATTACCAAAGCAACATAGAATGGCATCACACAAGTGGCAATGCTGACTTATCTGTAAATTGGCTGCTAAGGTAATAGCAGTGGATTCTAATTTCAATACGCTAACTGAAGTAACTTGTCTTTATTTACTAATGTGACCAGATTTCCATTTTAATTAAAAAAAAAACACGTGGCAGGGCTGAACTAGTTTCAGCAGAATTAAATGTAATGTGTTGCACAATAAAATGGCGATATGATCATATGACGCAAACAAAGTTAACTAAATGGTGTCTATATACGACCGTCCACACAAGCATTAAACAAAGCAAGTTTAGGATTAGATTTTAGGGTTCTGATGTAAAATAACTCATTGTTACAGCTGAAAGCTGGAAGTGGATGATATTTAAAATGATAAATTACAATTTAATCTTTAGGTTTTATCGTTTCCTTTTAATTACCAGAGAACACACATATGTTTGTGTGTGGGTCCGTGAGTGGGTACATAAACATTCAAATGATTTAACCCGCCAGATGATAAATTTGTACCCAGCACTTAAAAAGAAATGTGTTTGGGATGTCTCTTGCATCTAAGGAGTTAAATATTATTAATTCTTAAAACTTCTCAAACCAGCGATAGGGTCTTTATCCATAAAAGCAAAACTGGGATAAACTAACTGTACAATAGGGCAGAAATAAATATCGCCATGGAGTTAACCTGGGTGTTTAACTTCTTGCGTGCCAGAAGAGTACGTTGTACCCCTCTGGCATGTAAAGGGTTAACTCCTTGACTCTTAAGGAGCTCTCCAGGGCACTGCTTTGGGAGTTAAGTGGGTTAAAAGCTCCATTTAAAGCAATGGGAGGTTGGGGGAATGTTTTTTTTCCCTCCTGCAGCTTAGTTGATCTTTCCCAGAATTAACCACAAGTCACAAGTGTCTGGGAATGAGCTGTGTGAGCGAGTGCAGCGACGTGTCAGCTGTTGTGGTCAAGTTAGTCAGACTTCTCCATCCGGACACGAACCCATCGGACTGAGACTCTCCTGTGAATGCCCATCACTGACAATTACAGACCGTGCCCCCCCCACCTAACGGTTAACACTTTGAGTGCCAGAGAGGTACCCAATGGATTGTGACGCAATTGCATTGGTTAATTATTTGAAAATACCTGGGGAGCTGAAGCCTTGTGAGTGCCAGAGGGGTACACGACGCATTGCTTTGCACTCAAGGGTTAAAAACGGAAAAAGTTGACCTTTTAGTGTTCAAGATATAATGGTTCCCTTTAAGAATGAAGGGTTGTAGCCATTTAAAGGGAAGTAACAGCTCATATTAACCCCTTGAATGCCAAAGGGGTGAGCAACGAATTGCTTTGCAATGCGTTGCCTACCTTCCTGGCACTCAAATGGTTAAGATCACCACTTACTTTATTATGGCCACAAAATCCCACTGACACTTTATCTGGAAGACATGTTCATGGAGGCAGACATGACAGTTACTAGAAGGACCAAAGGACACAAACCACTCCCACTGCACTTGGTAATCTTAACCCTTCAAAAGCAGGGGCCTCCAAGTTTAAGTCGTGTGCCATACGAACAGAATTCATGAGGGAGCTCAAGGCCTTGGAGACTCTGGTTGTTAATTAGCGGGTCTCTGGGGACAGAGGATGTTTCTGTGGTGTTTGTGAGTTTACTGAGAAACTCCACCCAGTTCTCCTTCTCACCCACTTCTCACCCTGTTCCTCCACCTTCTGCCTACTTCTCCTCCTTCCCACCGTTCCACTTCCCGCCCACTTCTCCTGCATCCCTCCCCCTTCTCCTCCATGTCACCTTGTTCCACCCATTTCTCTCCCACTTCTCCTCCTTCCCTCCCTGTTCCTTCCCCTTCTGCCCATTTCTCCTCCTTCCCAACTTTCCACCCACTTCTCCTCCTTCTCACCTGTTCTTCCCAACCTGTTCCTCCCACTTCCCACCCACTTCTCCTCCTTCTCACCTGTTCTTCCCAACCTGTTCCTCCCACTTCCCACCCACTTCTCCTCCTTCTCACCCTGTTCCTCCCACTTCTCCTCCTTCCCTCCCTGTTCCTCCCACTTCTCCTCCTTCCCTCCCTGTTCCTCCCACTTCTCCTCCTTCCTCACCTTGTTGCTCCCACTTCTCCTCCTTCCCACCCTGTTGCTCCCACTTCTCCTCCTTCCCACCCTGTTCCTCCCACTTCTCCTCCTTCCCACCCTGTTCCTCCCACTTCTCCCCTTCCCACACTGTTCTGCCCACTTCCCTCCCACTTCTACTCCTTTCCACTGTGTTCTACCCACTTCCCACCATATCAAGCCCACTTCTCCTACCTTCTTACCCTGTCATGCACACTTCTTGGTGAAGCCCTGCTCACCCAAATAAGCCCCACCCACTTCATGACACAAATCATGTCATTAACATAAGCATAGGTCGTAGCCCATGAGCCCTCTCCGGGAGCTCCAAAGGAGGAAGTTCCCAGGTACGCTCATGGGGGTCTCTTATCTGCTCCTCGGTTGGTCTGTCCATGAGGCAGTAAGCTGGTGATAGCTGCCCTTTAAGGAGACAGGTCCACTTTTGGGGAATCTAATACATTGCTTTGGATAACGCTCTGGCACTCTTAGGGTTTAAAAGAATTATTAAAAACTAGTGTAAATGCCTCTGTAGACAGGACAAAGTGCGTGACGGCACGTACCAATGGCTTCCTGAGTTTGGGCAGTCTCTACTGCGAATGTCTGGCCTGCAGTGTCTACTGTACATGACTGCATCTGTGGCCTGCGTCCGGGCAGTCTATTGTACATGACGGCATCTCTGGCCTGCGTTCGGGCAGTCTCTACTGCACATGACCGCATCTCTGGCCTGCGTTCGGGCAGTCTCTACTGCACATGACCGCATATCTGGCCTGCGTTCGGGCAGTCTCTACTGCACATGACCGCATATCTGGCCTGCGTTCGGGCAGTCTCTACTGCACATGACCGCATATCTGGCCTGCGTTCGGGCAGTCTCTACTGCACATGACCGCATCTCTGGCCTGCGTTCGGGCAGTCTCTACTGCACATGACCGCATCTCTGGCCTGCGTTCGGGCAGTCTCTACTGCACATGACCGCATCTCTGGCCTGCGTTCGGGCAGTCTTTACTGCACATGACCGCATCTCTGGCCTGCGTTTGGGCAGTCTCTACTGCACATGACTGTATCTGACAAACATACATCTGGTGGATTATTATATAGGATATTGAACATTTTTGTTTAACGGTTCTTTTCCCCTGGCGTGTGGCTCGTTTCCTTAATCTAGTCTGAGCGGTGAGCTCCTACTAACTGTGGCTAGACTAGGCGTTAATGCCTGGATTACGTACTGTAGTGAGGGCATCTCTATATTAGCAGGATAGCAGCTCTGAATCCCATCCAGTTCTAAAAGTCTACTCTACAGCATTACATAAGGCACGTGTCTCAGTCAAGGTCATTTAGAAGTGGGAGGTTCACACTGTGGAGTTTGTTAGTGTAATCTGTTTTGGCTATGACATTAGCAAATCCTAGAGTACAACATTGTTTTGCCATCAATCAGGAAAGATTTTGATAAAGAAAAATTACTAATTTAAAAGGTGAACTATTCTTATAAGAATAAACAGACTTGCATACCTCTCAAGTGTCCCTCTTTAGGATATATTAGGAGTGCGCACTTCCCAAGTGTCCCTCTTTAGGAGATATTAGCAGTGCGCACTTCCCAAGAGTCCCTCTTTAGGAGATATTAGGAGTGCGTACTTCCCAAGTGTCCCTCTTTATGAGATATTAGGAGTGCATACTTCCCAAGTGTCCCTCTTTAGGAGATATTAGGAGTGCGTACTTCCCAAGTGTCCCTCTTTATGAGATATTAGGAGTGCATACTTCCCAAGTGTCCCTCTTTAGGAAGGGCAGTGCCACTTTGAGGCCAAGATCCCTCTTTTTAAGAGATCAGAATGTGTGGTGTGTATATAAGTGTATCACATTGCTCCACAGCAACAAATCTCACAATAATGTTTGTTTATACTTCATTATATACATTAATCTTTGTAAATACAGTACTTTGGTCTTGCTCCAAATCATTAATTCAATTACATAAAAAGTCCTTGCGGACATGTGTAGATGCCACTTTCTGATTTTTAAATATTCTAATCAATAGAATTTGTTAGATCTCTTTTTGTTTTGCTAACATTTATTACAAGCAATCAACACCCTTCTGTTTAAGCGTATCTGTAAATGGAAGACCCCCACTAAACTCTACACCTTTTAATTGCAAAAATAAGACTAATTATTTGAATGATCAAAGAAAAAAGTGAAAGTTATTCAAGAATGTTGCAGCCAAGAGTCCCTAAATATGTAATTTTGGCTCCTAAATTTTTGGTTTAGTCTATATAGATTTTTGTATACAATCCTCTTCAATGGCTCCCAAAAATAGTCTGGCTTAAACGTTTCTTTTTATATTATTGTTCATCCCTGCCTATATATATATATATATATATTATATAATTTACATTATTTCTTGGTCTGGATACTTTTAACTCTTTCAGTGCCAACACATTTTGAAAGTGCTTTCAAAATCTCCTATTTGTTTGAAAGTGACAGCAGAGAATGGAGGGGATTACACGGAAGACGACGACTGGAGAAGAGGCAAGAAAAATCTTAAGTAGGAAAGATGTCAAGGGCACCAGGAGAGATCAATGGCAGGAAGGGGTAAGGACAGATCAGGCAGCAGGCAGGAAGGGGAGGTAGAGGTAAGAAGAGATTAACAGCAGCAGGCGGGAGGAGACCAGTTTAACCCTTTCAGTGCTCTGCAATGCTTTGCGTACCCCTGTGGCACTGAAAGGGTTAAGCCCTCGCTACTGCACCCCCCTCCCATGTTGCATTTAGGAAACATCAATAGTATTGGGGGGGGGGGATTGGTGTAGAGTAATATAAGCCCTACATATGTCTCTGTAAGTCAAACAGTGAGGATAATCTACCAAGAAAGTGGTTCAACACAGGATCACACTAACACATACAAATTCCTGAAATACCCATTAGTTTAAATAGGCTGTTAACCATTTGAGTGTTAGAGATGTCTGTAGTGCAATGCATTGGAGACATCTCTAGCATTCAATGGGTTAAAATACCACTGAACAACTTATTCCCTGGAATCGTTTCACTTCTGCAATCCATTGTGAATAACCACTACTGAATGGAGAACACAAATAGGCAAAGAAAAGAGGTGTAATAAAAAAAAAAATCTGATATGTTATAGGGGGATATAGATGTCTTACCCTCCATAGAAAAAAATGATCAAAATGCTCGTGTATTGTCAGCCAGTTTAAAGCGGAACAATCATCCGCCTTATATTGAGCCCAAAATCTTAATAACAAAAGCGATATGCATCTACGTACTTATATTTTCAATAATAATTGGGATATTAGTGAAAACTAGACCTTTATAGGCAGACAGGCATCGGCAGGGATCTTGCAGTAGGTGCTCTAAGCGCCTGTGCCGTCAGTCCTTTCCGGTGCCTTAAGGTAACCAGGCATTGAACACTCCAGTCATGGAGGAGAAGGGGACGGACAGCGCAGACTCAGCTATGCCTTCTCTGCAAGATGTCCGTGCTGTTTCCCACTGTCTGTCTGCCTATAAAGTTTTATTTTTCACTAATGCCGAAATTACTCTTGAAAATACAAGTACGTGTATGCATATCGCTATTATAATCAGAATTTGGGACTCAATATAAGGTTGATGATGGTTCCGATTTAATCCCATTTAGTGCAGAGTTCAGATCCTCCTGGTTTCAATGCTCAAGGGCCACCAACAGGCCATGATGTAAGGATTTCCCTGTTTCAACACAGGTGAGTTAAACAGTGGATCATTCATTTTTATTGGCCCACCTGTGCTCCAACAGTGAAATCCTTAAGGACAGTGGTCCGGGGGAGTGGATCCCCCTTAAGGACCACTTTGATCTAATTCTGAGAGCTTGCACACATGGCTGATCATGTGTGCAGACTTGTCAAATGGGGGTCTGATGCTAACAGCTCAGATTCACCGATGACTGTCCTAGCAAGTCAACGGTCTTTAAGAGCTTAAATCCTGGATTGTTGGTAACAATTCAAGACTGAACTTGGACACCCCTGCTCTAAAGCAACAGCTCTCAAACCTGTCCTCAACCCCACCCCCAGTGCAGATTTTCCGGATCCCCTCATATGATCACTGGTGGATCCATCAGTGGTCCATTCATCCACCTCAGTTAACAACAATCACTTGTGTTCGAGGAGATGCTGAAAACACATGCCATTAGGGGGGCTGGAGGACAAGATTGAGAGCCATGGAAGGTGACCACATAGGGGCTGGAGGACAAAATTGAGAGCCACGGAAGCATAATAAACATATAGTAACGAATACTGCACAGGCTTGACCATGCTGTGCTTTTCGGGGACCCGTTGGACCACAGCAGAAGTGAGTCTCGCTGGCTGGCGATTATGGGGGTTGTAGTCTCCAGCTGTTGGAGTTCATCCCATTGACTGGCCCTGCTGTAGGTAATTTTCATATTGATGGGAGCTGGCTGAGTGCATCGTACTGTGAAGTTCAGAGCACTTTGGGCCCCAGGGGATCCCGAGGTATATATCAAGACTGGTAGCTGCTACACGTATATGCATGAAAATGTCAGCCACTAAACGTCAGTGAGATTTATGGTTCTGATTGTTCTGTATTCTAAGAACTATACATACTAAACCTTGAAGAGCGGCTTTTTTTGATTTCTTATTTACCCTGGAGCTGAGTAAACACAAACCCAAGGGGGAATAGTGGGAGGAACAGTTTGAAATATCACAACAAATTCCATACAATTCTGGCCATAAACAGATGAGCGTCAACTTGCAAGATCACAACAAAATAGATCTGAGTGGTTGCAAATAAGCCTGGCATGTTTTATTAACCCTTTAAAAGGAGCAGAGGGGTGTGCAACATATTGTTTTGCAATGGATTGTACACCCCCATTGATTGTAAAGGAGTCTGTTAACCTTTTATTAAAGACTATAAAACATATTGAACGACTTTTCTTAAAAAGAAGGGTAGTGCCACTGCTGGGCAACGGATCATTACTAAGTAATTGGAACATTTGCCACCCACAGTGTAGGAGGGGGGAAATGCACTAAGGGGTGATAAAGTGGAGAGGATGTGTCCCAGTGATGTCACTTCTCCAATCTCTATGTTGGTCTGTGGAGCCAATGCACTAATTTCTCTCCCATTTGAGAAATCTTAGAGCGTAGGATCCATAGAACAACATAAAAAATTGGAGAAGTAATATCACTGGAGAATGGGGAAACTGTGATACCTTGTTTGCCAAGAGAAAATACAGGAGACTAGTAGAGTAATAATTATACCGTTATTGGCTGAGTGGCTCTAGGATGCAAGCTTTCAAGATATCTAGGTCTTTTCTTAGCCATCTCTGGCTAAGAAAATGGTAATTAATATTGTTTGCATTGTCTAGTCCATGTCAAAGAGACTTTACTAGAGCCTACAGTATAATTTATGGCCCATACTCAGAAGAACATTCTGTCACTAGAATTCGACCCTTTCGGTGACACATTGGAATTAAAACAAGTTTTTCTGCAGTTGGCGTACCCAGATGGAATTTTTAGATGCCAACTATGGAATGCAGGTACCAATTGAGGATACAGATACATAGACATATATAATATACCCTCAAAATCAGATCCATAAGGTATAAAAAAAAAAAAAAAAAAAAAAAAAAAATTCAGAGCCCAAACTCTGAAAAACATTTCCATCCCCAACCGGGAAAATCCACTACACCACAGGGAACAAAATAAAAATTCCTTAAAACCGTATTCATTTAAATGGTGGCGTTTAACCCCTTGAATGCTCGTTCATTGCCAAAAGAGCCAATACAATCCTACAGGTAAAATCCATGTGCATTTTACCATATTTAACAGTTTAAGGATAGGAGGGGGTGTACGCCACCTCTGGTCATTAAAGGGTTAACCATTTACTCTTTGACAAACTTACCCATTTACATCAAGCACTTTAATGTACAGAAAATCCATCAGCAAGAAATAATCTAGGTTTATTTTAAACTTGCCGTCTGCTTTAAAATAAGTCCTGATTGCTTCTTGCGGACAGATTCCCCGTGCATTACAGTCCAAGTACATAGTTGAAGGCACATGAATACAGTATGGGATAAGTTGACATGCTTTTCTCATAGGCAGGTGTAATTACAGCAATGTGACACGAGCCACTTAGAAGGTCTTTCACACAATGTCACAGGGATGTGACAACTCGCTGCTTGGCACGTACTGCTCTGACAATACAGCAGCACTCACCAGGAATAAAATTATTATTTAACCCCCCTTGATTGCTAGGGACAACTCCAGCACATTGCGCTGGGAGACAAAACCGGCATTCAAGTGGTTAACGGAACACTGGAAATATGGCAGCACAGCTGGACTGGTGTTAGCTTCCAACAGGAGTGGCTGCAATTCAGAGAATGCACTGTAGCAGTGGTATGCAACAGGCAGCCATAGGCGGACCTCTGAGGCATATCCTCTAGAACCGAATGCCTGGATGGACCACAGACTGAATTCCCCTGGCCTTGGGGGTTATATCAAAAACATGTTCAAGATAAACAAAATGTTGCCAAGTCACCAAACAGATCTGGTTATAAAAAGTGTTCAAAGAATCAAATCAGCCATAATCTTGCAGCAGACATATGGTATGTCCTCCATTCAGTAGTTGCCTAGTGATAAGGTGTTGCACTTTGACCCGTGTAGAAAATAACAACTTTGATCGTGTCCTTATTTCTTTCAGTGGATCTACTGTCAAATTTAGACAATAAGATGACTGAGGCAGTGATTCATAGAAGATTCAACCCACACTCCATGACAAACCCACCCTAGACAGATTATGCAGGTGTCTCCTGTAAATACACCAACTCCTCTTTTATGCAGGTATAAAAATATTCATAGCAGTCACAGAAACGATCCCATACCAAGGTCGCCTAAGTCAACTCTTCTCTATATCTGCATATAGAAATTACTGGATCACTCCACACATTTGAACTCCATAACTTTTATTAGCAAAGAAAAATTTATTGTACACCATAAAGCCGTTACATTGAGTGCTCTCTCCCGTGCAGTGCAAATATATAACCCTTTGCTGCTGTATTCTACACAGTAAAGGGGTATTAATCATTCAAAACCAAGTACAGATACAGTTATATAGCAAACATATCAGACTGTCACCCAGTTACGGACACCAAATTACAAACCTTTTGACATTGAGTTTGTAAATTAGCTCCACGTGAATCTTTCAACACTGACCATCTTTGAGTCTCTGTTCTTAACTCTTTAAGTGCAATGCGTTGGATCAGTGCCACTCATCGGGCATACCAACTGATTAGGTGTTCTGTATATCCCTACTTAATTAAGCACAAGTGAATTAATCCCAATCACCAACTGCCCACCTATGATCAAGCAAATAGATCTTGAAAGCATGTGCTGTTGGCGTGCCCGAGGGACGAACACTGCCAATCACTGCATAAATGGCTACATCAATAGCTGTTTAACTCTTGTGCAAACAGAATTTAACCCAGAGTGGTAACACAATTCAGCACACACACATCTCTGGTCTTCAAATGATTCAAGGTAAGTAAAGTTTTATTTTAACCTAAGTAATGTATATCAGTTAATTTAAGTCATTGATTCTCAGCTGCAGTCTTTGGGAAACACAAACGGTTTTCAGGATATATCTAAAAAAATGCAGCTATTTCAGTGATTGTTTCACATTTATCATCCAGGATTAGCCACCCCAAAAAGCCCAGTGACACCATAGTTAGCAGTCTCAGCAATACCCTATTAAGGTAATGTATTGCCTGCACCAGCACCTTGGCTGCTTTACAACTTAATGACTGATTCAAATTCTCCTGGTGAATCAGGTGGCATCCCAGTGCTCAGGACCCAAAATGTCAGTGAACTTGCCTCGGGTGAAAATCAGCAAGTTATGCAACAGAGGAAGTGATCGAGATTACCCCCGAGCAGCTTGTCTTTTGAAGATAAGGGGAACATTTTTCATTTAGTAAATACCACCCATTGTATAGAGAGATTTGCACTGGCAGTGTAAGAGTTAAAACGTAGAAGCAAAAGCTTTGGAATCCAGATTTTCAGAACAGTACCGGTCTAGAACATTAAGTGAAAATGTGACATTATATAAATTATTTTGTTGCAAAAAGAGTGATAATCATAGACACGTGTTTGAACACTACCACCTCCTAATACAACACCTCACTTACCTCATTATGTGCAGAAAATCCTAATGTTAAGATAATTCGGCTTTTTAGTATTAGGAGGTGTTAGTGTCCCTTTAAGCAGCGCACATAGCCCCCGCCCCCCAAAAAAACATTAGCGGAAAATTACAGTGTGAAGGGAGCGTTTTTCTATTGAACTGTGAGCCAAGGTGATAAACATCAAGTGTGACTCTGTATCAGGGACATGGGATGAATACCTTCAAATATAGTTTTATTACATATAATAGTAATTCATTTAACTAGGCAGTGGAGTCATTCTGATTAAGTAAGCAGGGTGATGACGTGTTGCAAATACAAAGCATAAAATAGAGATTTATTAAAATAAACAGTTATATTTTATTTAATCCCCATGCCGCAGTGGAAGGCTCCTTTGTACAATCCAAAGGAACACGTGGTCAGGCCTGGCCGACATACAATGGGACACAAGTATAAAGTAAAGAGTGAACAATTATGGAGAAAACCAACTGCATCATGGGGAACAAATATATACCCATTTATTTAAACTGAGCTTAATCCTTTTGGGGACCAGAGTGCTTTGCAATGAGTGGCACTCTTATTAATATTAATTGGGCAAATCAAAGTAATGTAAGCAACAATATTACATATTATCTGAAGGAAACAAATTCACACACAGGACTTGTTTGAAGATAAAAACGTTCAAATTTATTGCTCAACCTTTCTGCCCACTATGGCTCCTTTATCAAGGCTGACTCTTGAGTGAACCGAAGCGATTACAATCAAAACATTTGCTCACTATTGATCTTCAAGCAAGTCCTGTGAGTGTGGTTGTTTCTTTCCCCCTATATGCGCGTTTATTGATGCCTGGCACCCACGCATGGCATTCTATTCACATTGAAAGGCCAAGATACTGACTATATAAAATGCATTGTACTGGACAGCTTGAGTCATTGACTGCTGCTCTCCATAGAAAATTACAGGCACACCACCATGTGACCACATACAGAACTGCAGTTCAACTGAGGGGAAAAAAAAAACAAACAAAAAAAATTTGGAATTAATAGCTTTAAACGAAATCTCTCCATGCAGTATGGGTAATCTTGTTTTACTCAAAAGGAAAAGAATCCTATTATTTTTTTCTCCATTAACAAAAAAGCAAACTACTCAAATGACAGAAATCTTCAGTCTCTGCTGCATCCATGAGGATTAAAGGGTTCATTTAATCAAAGGTACATTGTCCCTATATTGGCATTTTTTCAGCCCCAATAATGGCCTGCAGTTCTAGAACGCTGAATATAAAAACGCATCCCTCTTCCTGTTTCGGTTCCACCAGAGCGAGAGGAACTGAAGGAATTCTGAGAAAAATAAACATTACTCAATGGAACAATTATAAGTCCTTATATGTAAAGGCAAAATGCATCAATTGTGGCACAAACCAATTGCACCTTAGGAGGGAAAATAAATATTTATACGGATTTTATAACCTCTGGAACGTTTGCAATACGTTGCAGACCTCTCTAGCATTCAAGGGGTTATAAGCCCATTTTAAATCAATTGGGGTTTTGGAAATGTTTATTTTTTTCTCCTACGGTGCAGTTGGTTTGCCCCGAAATTGGTGCATTTTTCACTATGCACAACGCCCACAGAGATTCCATACACATTGCTGGGACGACTGCACAGTATTTAAAGTTGTATGCAGAAAGCATAACAGTTGAAAACAATTATATCAAACAGAGAGAGTAAAAGCTCACACTGCTAGTTTTTATACCAGGAAAAAAAAAAAACAGACAAGACTGACGCAAAGTGTACCCAGCAATAAGTGCTGCTCAGTATGATCGCCCAGTCACCGCTCAGTGAATGGAACATGACAGCTGCAAATTGAGACATTTGGGGCAAATCCGCCTGACAGTGTGAGAAGGGTCATCACTCGTCTTTCTTGTCCTTTGGTCCATCCACAAGAGCCTGTCGGGAAAGGAAAATTAAAATGGGGATGAGCAGTAATGGCTATTATACGATAGGAGAGAACACAGGTATAATTGTTTACCCTCTGAGTGCCAAAGGGATATGCAACAAAGGGTTAAAAGGATAGTAATGTTTCACAATAAAAGCAGCTCCAAATAATCTTCATAGTATTCAGGCCATGGAGAGTGTTATTTCAATACTGTCAGAGTTGTAGTACAAGAGTAATTGAATGAAGTCTCAATTAAGTCTCCCTGATCTGCAAAACACAGTCCTTATAGACCCTCTTCTTTGGACTTGGAATCTCGATACAGAGTCTATGGAGGTGGAGTATGGAAGTCACATCAGCTCTGGAACAGACACGTACTTTCGGGTTTGGGCACAGCCAAACAGGTCAGTTTTTTTTACCCCTCCCCAATACTTGACAGAAGCTGTTTTGGGATGCTCAGTGAATAGAAGTAAACATAGTAAGAACGGGATCATGTGCCTTTAAGTTTTACTTCTATAGAAAAAATCGTAAATGTTTAACTAAATCTGGAATATCACGGTCGTTCTGTTACAATATGTTTGCCGTAGTAATATTGATAAAATCCAGAACATTGCTGCTGTTCTAGTGAGATAAAGCCATTTAAATATCTGCCAATGATCTCTTCCTAACACTGCAGGGTAAAAAAAAAAATACTCTAAATATTAATGATTAATCTGCTGAAAGACAGTTTGCCTCTCAATGACTTCATAAATATCTGCTTCATTTACCTTTGATAATGAAGTTCATAACCAGTCAATTTCCGATACAGCTGTAAAAGTAATCTGCACAGTTTCAAAACAAATCTGTTTAGGGCCCTATTGGGGGGTATAAAACTGGCATAATAATCAAAGTATCTGCAAAACTGTTGCAAGGTAACAGGAAAAAAAGAAAGTGGAGTCATTCTTAATTAAAAGGACTGGATTTACATCCCAGAGGCCCCAAGACAAGACATTTTAGGTGCCATGAACTATGGCCACTCCCCCACTCCACACATAAACCCCCCCCAATGTTTCTTGACACAGAAAATACCCATGGCTTATAACAAGTAAGAACGGAAACAAAAAACTTTTAAAGCGAACTACCACCTAAAGTTGCCCCCAAAGAATTACCCATCTGCCGACTAGCTGCTCAGTAGTGCTAGTCACCAGAATTATTATTGCGTTAGAGAATTCCTACTGCTCCCAGGACTGACAGGCAGGAAACAGTGCAAACATCTTTGCATAGTGACATCTGCGCGCCTGCGCTGTCAGTCCCTTCTGGTACCATCTGGCTCCTAGCAACACCTCCTAGAGCAGACTGGGACTGACAGCGCAGACATCACTATGCAAAGATGTCTGCGCTGTTTCCTGGCTGTCAGTCCTGGGAGCAGTAGGAATTCTCTATAACGAGTTAATAATTCTGGCAACTAGCACTATGGAGCAGCTAGTCGCCAGATGGGTTATTCTTTGGGTCAACTTTAGTCGGGGTGGTAGTTCCACTTTAACACCTTGGCTGGTAGTGAGATCTCCAATGCCCTGCATTAGATGACACTTAAAGGGTTAAGAGTAATTTGTTAGCTGTGAAGCTCTTGGTTATTGGAAAGTTTGGGAAGGACCGAAAAATAGGCAAGAGCAGCTTTGGAGATGGTTACATCCAATTATAATTTCGTATATGTTCGATATATGATGTAGAGTAGCTCAGTACATTTCGCTGATTTAAAGTAGCTCCCTTTAAAGAAAAGGCTGTACACCCCTGGTATCAGCAATGTGAGTTGTAAAGACGCAGTGGCCGATGTGGTACAGCAGTCATACAGACCTAACAGCTGCATTATGTGGTAGCACGTGTTAGTTGATCTCAGCTTTTGCAGAGCGGCAGAAGAAGGTAGCAGGATAATGGGGACAGGGCCTTTGGGACACAAGTACATCAGGAAAGCATTAACTGGAGAGTGTTTGCCTAATATACCCAAGACACAGCGGATACAAAGATGTGATCATCAGTGCAAACTTCCTCACTTGTACGTGATCTGTGAAAGCCGACTGTTATACAGTAACCTGGGAAGGAATCCCATAAGGCTTTAAAGGAGCAGTACATTTTCTAATGAATAAAATGCGTACTTTTTCTAATGAGTAATAGAAGGGTACCCCCCCACACACACTAATAGGAGATTAATAATTCAAATGTTATTAGCCCTCTAATGAGGAGAGAGAAAAAAAAACTTTTTCACTAGGTTGGTGCTGAATAACCCTTTGAGTGCCAAAGAAATCCAACACACTAATAAAATTTGAATTAAAAAATTGGGCAGCAGTATTACCTTGTATTACTCGAGGAAAGCCTCTGAACATTATTTTTTTTTTCTTAAAGGGATAGTAACGTTTAGGTTTCTATAGTCAGATCGATTCTTCTATATACATTTGTATAACGATGTGAAGCTTTATAACCGTACGTAACTTTGCTGTATTTGTTTTATTTCATAATAAAGTATCTTCTCCTCTCCACTTTTATATAGGTCACAAATTCTAATCAAGCCAGTCCAGACGGATCACGATGAGGGACCATCTTCTTTCAGCCTAAGGAAACACCTGCCTTCCATCAACAGGGCGCGGTTTTCCTTATAACGATAGAAGGAAGACTGTCTCTCATTGCAATCTGTCCGGTCTGCTGACCGGATTTCAGATCTGAGGGGAGGCAGGATTATGTATGTAAAAGGGGCGGGGGGAACAATTCCAGAATAAAACGAAAATGGCAAAGTTATTGATGGTTATAAAGCTACAGATCGCTATACAAAATGTGCATATATAAGACTATCTTACTGTAAAACCTAAACATTACTATCCCTTTAAAGTCTACTGCTCCTTTAACTTTGGCGTGCCAGAGGGGACAAGCGTTCACGTAACTCACAACACATCTAATGCAGGGATAGTAAATTTTAGGACATCATGCTGCTGGGAAAGTCAACTCCCCCTCACTCCCATCAAGCCAACAGCTAGAGATCCAAAGGCCGACTTCCCCCTTATTTAATGTGTTCTCTCTTTTTGGTACAAGAGAGTTATGCACTGCAAACCCTGGAAAGACCTGCCGCAAGCTGGCTCTCGCTGGTATTGGACATGCTAAACTGGATGATCAGCCGTGTCCTCCCCCAATGCTTCTTGGGTAAATAAACTACTTAAGGGGATAGTAATGCTTAATACTGAAAAATAATATATTGCAGGCTTTATCTTGCTGGCATAAACATGGTTACCCCTAATGCACAGAGATGTTGCATTATTTGGGTGTAGTGGCCTGAAATGTTACCGTGGAGCTGTTGTTACACCACCCTATGGAAGTTTATGGTCAACTGACAAGAGCTCTCCATACATTGCTGGAGCAACAGCGTCACCATAAAACTTCAGACCATAGAAGTACTGCATATTAAAAAATAGAAAGTATGGGTTGCAATAACTTTTGAACAACAGTGCAGTGGGCACAGGAACATTTATCTCTGTAGAACAAACCATGCAGTATATCCTTTCAGTATTACGCATTACTATCTATTTAAAGAAACACCAACACATCCGAAAAAAAACTACTTTAATTGGCCAGAAAATCCTAATGGCCGCTATGAATCAATTCTGCATAGACCGATTTCACAAAACTATTATTGTATATCATGTCCACATAAGACACCGGAGAACAGCTCCAGGACTTCAAATTAATGAATGGGGGTGGGGTTTGGGATCTCGGAATCCTGCACAGAGAATCACTTCTCCTTCCAAAGAAATGGTACCCAGTACCAATTAAGTTTTGGGGAACCAATCCATGAAGGATACATTCATGGTGGCCATCAAACTTTGAGTGCGAGAGGAGTACGCAAAACATTGCAAAGCAATGCACTGTGCACCCCTCTTGCACTAAAAGCGTTAAGATTTTCTGGCCAAATTAAATTAATTTCTGTTAGGAGGTCTTGTGCCATTATTATATGTTCATTTAATCCTTTGCGGGCCAAAATGGGTGTCCAAAATGTTGCTTCGCTATGACTTAGACACCCCTCTTTTCCCCAAAGGGTTCATAGACAAATGCACGCAATCTCCCTAAAGTTATTGCAGCAGTCTACGAGAAAATGGAAGACGTACATCGACTCCTAGCACAAAAGAAGCCTAAAGAACGTGTCGTGTATCAATATTTTCTTTTCCGTCCCTGGCCTGTAAGTAATTAGAGAATACTAAAAGTGTCTGTGGAGTGAAGAGTGTGACGCTCATACTGGTGTTATTCCATGTGTGCTTTCTGGGCCATATTCAGGAAGGGGAGAAATTCTGGCGCAAACCAATAGCACCCAAAGATGACAAATTCCCCAAATCCCCATTAATTTAAATGGTAAATATAACCCCTTGAAAGCTAGAGCAGTCGACACCTCTCTAGCTTTCAAGGGGTTAAAATTCCCATTTAAATCAATGGTGATTTATTTAATTTCCCCCTTCGGACACACAGGTAGTTTGGTCCAGAATGGTTTGTCTTCAGCTTACTTTGAATTTGGACTCTTAAAGCGGAAGTATTACCCCAATTAAAGTTTCCTACAATGATTCATATAGTGATAAGCTTAGAAATACTACTATTACCCAGTATAAGTCCAGTGCGTCATTAACCCCTTAACGACTCTTGACAGTCTTGGCACGTTATGGGTAGATTTGTGTTAAGGACCCATGACGTGCCAGGACTGTCATGGAATTCAGGGCTCCTCACCCAACTGAACACCATTCTGGGAGCCCTGAACTGGATGGTGAAATATAAAAAAAAAAATGGTCCTTAGGTCCTTAAGTGACAACTGCATGTGCGATTGGCCGTCCTTAAGGGGTTAAGAAATCCTACTTGATCTGAGATGAACAGGCAGGCATCAGCGCAAGACATCTTGCCTTAGAGACATCTGCGCTCCTGACCTGTCCGTCCTGGTCTCTTCTATTGTACCTTAAGGTAACAGGACATGACTGACGGAGCAGGTGCCTCTAAAGCAAGAAGCCTGGCCATCAGTCTCAGATGAAGTAGGATTTCTTAAAGGGATAGTAATACTTAAGTATTACTAATCCCTATATTAAAGTCCTATTAAAAATAAATGTATTGCCCCCAGTGTCATCTCTCAAACCTTTATGGTTTGAGAGATGATCGCTCCTAAAGTTGCCCTCTCCCTCCCCCTTCCCTGTAGTCCGCGTTCTAGCTGACTGCAGGGAAGCAAGTCGTAAGACTTTCAGGCGGCTCTCCAGCACAGCCGGATCGTGTTACTAAAAAAGAAAACTTTCACTGAAATGGTCTCCTATGTATGCTTGGTTTGCAAGCGCACGTAGAAGACCGTTTTAGTGAAAGTTTTTATTTATTTTTTTAATTAACGCGATTGCAGCTCAGCTGCAGAGCCGCCTGATGATCTATGACCGGATTTCCGTTCAGTCAGCTACAACTCTGACTTTGGGGAAGGGGAAGTGGGAGGGCAACTTTAGGAGCGATTATCTCTCAAAACATAAAAGTCTGAGAGATGACACTGGGGGCAATACATTTATTTTTAGTAGGGCTTTACTATAGGGATTAGTAATACTTAAGTATTACTATCCCTTTAATAACTTTGTACTATGCTGGATAATACTACTATTTCTAAGCTTATCGCTATATGAATAATTGGGGGGGGTATTTGGGGTGATGGGTGATAGTTCTACTTTAATTGCTGCATACCTGAATAAAGGGCTGGTTACCACATATGGGTTTTGGGAGGGTAACGGGTCCAAAGTTAAAAGTACCCCGTCCGTCTATTTATAGATCAACTTGGTAATGCAATAGGACTGAACTAAAAGGAATCTACCATGTGTGCTTGCTGCCATTTCAGAAAGGGAAGAGAGGTGTTAGAGAGTGGACCATTCTACCCTTTATGTACCAGAGTGGTGCACGACACAAATGCATTGACCACCCAGAAAGTAGCCTCTTACAGCAAAGGGCATTGCTTTTAGTTAAGGGAACTGTAAGCTTGGTATAAGTGACTATTAGGGCCACATTCACAGAGAGAAATGGAGCAAACTAACTGCCCTGTAGGGGAAATTAAAAATTGCCAATGAATTCAACTTGACTCTTAACCCCTTGAATGCTAGAGTTCTCGATCCGGCATAAGTACAGACAATCTGAATTCGCAGTCAACGTCTCTGCAATGCACTGCAGACCTACTGCATTCAAGGGCTTAAGAGACCCGGTTAACTCCTTAAGGTCCAATGTGCTGTACATCCCTTTAGTCCTTAATGGAATAGTAATACCTGAAAATAAGTTTATTTTATATTGTAGCCCTTAAAAAACCATGAAAAATGATATAAGTCTTATCTCCCAAACCTTTATGGTTTGGGAGATATTCAGAAGTAAAGTTTCCCCTGGAGTGACGTCATTGCTCCACCCCTCAGATTTGGAATCCGGTCGCCGGACCAGCTGTGCCTCTCCAGAAGTGCTGAGATCACAATTTTTAAAAAGAATTTCTTAATTGGAATGGTCTACAAAGTGTGCTTTCAAGCCAGGCACACTTTGTACACAGTTCCAATGAAGTAGTTCTTTTCAAAGATCGTGATCTCGGCACTGCTAAAGAGCTGCCGGTTGCTCTGTGGACCGAATTCCAAATCTGTCCACTAGATGGCAGACTTGGCTGAAACAGCCAGGAAAAGGGAACTTTACTTTATTTTACTTGTGAATATCTCCCAAACCATAAAGGTTTGGGAGATAAGACTTATATCATATTTCATGTTTTTTTAAGGGCTACAATATAAAATAAACTTATTTTCAGGTATTACTATCCCTTTAATGGGTTAAAGGGATAGTATTACTTCAAAATGACTATCCCTCATATTGTAGCCCTTAATAAACTGAGTTAAATGACATCAGCGGCATCTCTCAGACCTTTATGGTTTAAGAGATAGCCTCTTTCAAACTTTCCTCTCCCCTGCTGTCAGCGTTCTGCTGCCAGCAGGAGAATCTGGTCTCTGAGTCAAGAGGAGGCTCTTCAGCAGAGCCGATATCTCGTTATGGAAGGAAAAATTATTAATTGAAACAGTCTTCTACATGTGCTTGGTAACCAAGAACACGTATAAGACTGTTTCAATGAATCATTTTTCCTTCCATAACGAGATATCGGCTCTGCTGAAGAGCCTCCGCTGTCCACTGACAGCAGGGGAGAGGAAACTTTGAAAGCGGCTATCTCTTAAACCATAAAGGTTTGAGAGATGCCGCTGGTGTCATTTAACTCAGTTTATTAAGGGCTACAATATGAGGGATAGTAATTTTGAAGTAATACTATCACTTTAAATTAGTGGCGATTTGGAGAATTTTTATTTGCCACCTATGGCACTGCAAGTTTACTCCCATTAAACTGTGCATATGGCCTTTGGACTCTGGCAACAGAAAAAGGGTTAAATGAGAGGGGGGGTGGACAGGCAACTAAACACAACACTAATCAGCTCTGGATCCCATCTAGCTTCTGCTTTCTAACCGTGCATGCTCTGCATTGCCTTATATTGCAGCACAGCATTCCATCTTACACCACTGAACTCGTGATGTGACAGGGATCCTGGAGTTATGTGCACCTGTGGCGCCCCCTGGAGTCAGACACATTCCTACTGCGGACTCTGATTCCATGGAGAGGCAGTGCAGTTGTAAATGATACACACACACACTGTGGTGAACAGGAGTGGCTCAAGTCCCTCCTCCTGCTACTGAGTGTTATCTTTATTACCAGCCAGTGAGTGTGACACTAGAGGTGATTAAACCGGCTCTGAACTCGTGACTTTAAAATGCCAACACGACAGGCCAGGCTGCACGTACACCAACAGGTGAATTCTTCTGTGTGACTTCCACCTCTTTCTCTGTAACCCCTCCCATTCTATATCCAGCGACCCTATTTCAACTTTCATACCCTATATGTCAAATACACCTCTTCAGGTTTTCACCAAACCCTGATGCCCTCCCCACCCACTAAACTTTACTGAAATAAGTTTAACCCTTTGCTTTGCACAGCATACCCCTCAGGCACTCAACATGTTAAAAAGACACCACCCTTACCACCGCCAACAACAACAACTATATACAAATGTGCCCCATTTAACCTTAATACAAGCAGAGATGCAATACGCAGCTTGCTCAACTGGGTTCCATGCACCAAAATGGAGCCACCTGCTGGAACCCCTGCAGCCACTGCTTTCCCGGGGAACAAGGCAGTCTTTGAGTGCTCTTGGACATGCAGCTAGTTCTAGGAGCATGTCCACAGGGTTGACGAGGATCACGAGAGATGGCTGCTGTTTTTGAGCTTCAGCGTTGCCTCCATATGTCACACAGATGCCCCCTCCCCCCAATAAAACTTTAGGAAACTGCCTTATAGTTTCCTGCTTCTATTGAGGTAATAAGAAACCCGTGTATACCGGTGTTGGGTTAGTGCCCCTTTAACTTGGCACTTGTATCTATATTCATTTGCATTTTATTTTGCAATAAATTGGAGGAAACTAACTGATTCTACATCCTTTTATTTGCTGCGGATATTAACCCTTTGAGTGCTAGAGGGGTATGCAACTCCGGCACTCAAAGGGTCAACAAACCACTCGTTTCTCCAACACTAATCACAGCCCATTTTTGAAGCAGACTTTGACAAATTTCTGACCACGACTGCTTTGCCACAACATGGATGTGGTTAGGTTTCGCAGCAATGCAGAAGTATGTATCTAAAACAAAGCCATGCATCGGCGACCTCTAGCACACGAGAAGTTAAAAGCCCTATTTAAATGACTGCTTTGTTTGCTTTTGTTTTCTTTAACCTACTGTGTGTTTGGTTTGTTCCAGAATTGATTCTTTTGTTTTATGCATAAGCCTCCAATGGCAAAAACGACTGCACCTCTTGAATGCTAAAGATGCCTCGAGACTTCTTCAGCATTCACGTGGTTAAACGCCCCATTTAAATCAGTGGAATTTTTTTTTTTTTTCCTTTATTTGTCCCCAATGGTGCATTTGGTTTGCACCAGAATTGCATCCTTTTTTACTTACTGAATATGGCCATAAAGGGCAAATTTTATAACCTTGTGCTGGCACAGATGCTCTGCCCCTTTTGTACTTACAATATCTGGTATATGTAGCAGCAAGGGAATGATCCAGAAAAAAAAAAAAATGATTGATATGGTCATTTGCCCATGAGGAAGGTCAGATATCGAGCACAGGTCTTGGTGCTCCTTTCCATAAAAGGGGTTTTGTTATCTAAACCATTTTGGCAAGGCTGCTGGAGGTAGCTAGACAATGTTATCTGAAGGCAGAAGATAAAGGCACGAACACTTTTTCAGATATGAAAACCCCTGTCAACTAAGGGCTTAAAGGGATAGTAACACTTCGTTTTAACTTTATTTTATTTTGTAGACATTAAAAAAACATGAAGAATGATATAAGTCTTATCTCTCAAACCTTTATGGTTTATGAGATATTCACAAGCAAAGTTCCCCTCCCCGCCCCTTTTACCTAGTGTAAGCCATCTCTTCTCAGATGTGACTCTGGTTGTATGACAGTACAGATAACAGAAGGGGACAATTTTCTTTGTATGAAAACAATGAAAGCCCTTCCCCCCTTGACAAGTTTTTCAGCTTTTTCCATTATCTTAATTAAAGATTGTCCCTCTCTGCAGTCTATCTGGGCATCTCCCTTCTTATCTGGCTGAACAGGGGGGGGATACTTTGTTTGTGAATATATCTTAAACCATAAAGGTTTCAGAGATAAGACTTATATCATTCTTCATGTTTTTTTAATGCCTACAAAATAAAATAAAGTTAAAATGAAGTATTACTATCCCTTTAAACCGTTTGTGTGCCACAGAGATATGCAATGCATTGACACCCCACTGACATGCAGTGTACATGAATTTTCTATGTCTCTACTCAGACTGAACTATTTATTATGGTGTAGGCCAGGGGTGTCGACTTTTTCCCTCACGTTCCATACCGAGCGGAAAACCAAAGAAAAAGAAGAAATTAGGGACCAAATATTTTAAAGATATTAAAGACATGCATGATCGTTTTAATTAAAATTAGTGATTTATGCAATCCACAACTAGGTTAATCAGCTATATTACTACAAAACCAGAATTGAAGGCTTCCCAGATTGCTAAAATCACGACTTAGGCCGCTTTTACATGGGCAACATCTATGTATGTGCAGCGGCATTTGGGGATGCCGACAGACATTTCACATAAGCTGCATTGGAGCGTACGATCCACATCTTGACCTCCAGTTAATGGCTGTCTTACGTGGGCACCAGCCAGTAATATCAGCCATTGCTCATACGGGCTCATATGTGACAACAGTGCCTGCAGTCCTTAATGGCTGCCCAGGCGTCTAAGTTAAAAGACTTAGGGCCTTAGTTATAAATGCAAATCTGAGTTATTCTGGAGCAAACCAGCTTCACCATAGTGGACAAATAAAAAATCCAGTTAAATTAAATTGGGCTTTTAACCATGAAGCAATGCACTGGAGACCTTTCAAGGGGTTAAAAAGCTATTCATGTGCCCAGGAATTTTTATTTGTCCCCTACGATGCAGTTGGTTTGCTCCAGAATAACTACAATTTGTTTTTATAAATAGGGGCCTTAGTGCATTATTCATCAAGCCACAGAGATGTGAATCTGGAACGAACCAATTGCACGTAGGGATAAAATTAAATCTCCACAAATTTCCATGAATATAAATAGGATTTTAACGCCTTCACTGCTTCACAATGTGCTGGAGTCTTTGCTAGCATCAACGTGTTTAAAAGCCCTATTTAAAATCTATTGCAATTTGTATTTCCCCCCTAAGGTAAAGTTTGGATACTCCAGATACACACCTTTTTAACTTGGCCCACATACAATTTTGAAGCAAACCACCTGTGTCGGGATGGGGACTGGGGCTCCACATAAAATATCCCTTGAGTTAAAAAAGGCTTTTAACCCCTAGAAAACTAGAGATGTAATCATATTACTTCGCAAAATGTTGGATGGGTTAACAGGGATTTTTTTTTATGTCCGTCTCCTATGGTAGACTTCAGATTCCATGCATATTGCCACAAATCTCGCAAACAGGAAACCCCACTCACTAATCAGCCTGTGTCAGAAAGCACAAGTCTGCCCTCTGGAGTTTGAGCTGTGAATTGGTGATGGCTGGGTCACAATTCTAGTAATGGAGAGTATTACTCCTATGGTAGTCAAATGATCTGAACACTGACTGACAGGTTCTCACCAGGCCTATCAAAATGGTCATGTGATAGCATAATAACCAGCTGTAATAGAGTAGGTTGGATGACGGCTAGAACTCACAGTTTATCTTTTCAGAGGTCTGGGGATTAATTGTGGCAAAACAAATACATTAGACCAGTTGTAAGATTAAAAATTAGCTGCTCAGTAGCGACCCTTTGTTTTGCTAGTAAGATACTGATGCCTTTATCATATACTAAAGTCTATTCTGGTTATTAGAGAGCCGACTGAAGTTGTTTCTTTATCTGCAAGTTTCAGAGTCGAGAATGGTCTGCTTCAGCACCACATGATGATCTGCAATACCTTAATGGAAGTAGCTAAAATCTTTCGAACCAATGTATTTAGGCATTCCTGTGTCCTAGGTCCAACTTAGGCCATGCCCCTTCCCTTAAAGGAATAGTAATGTTTCACAAAAACAGCAGCTTCAATTAATCGTCATAGAATTTGGGCCATGGAGAGTGTTATTTCAGTACTGTCAGAGTTGTAATTCAAGAGTAATTGAATGATAAAGTATCCCCCTCCCACCCCTTTTACCTAGTGTAAGACACCTCCCCTCAGATATGGAATCTGGTCTCTTGACCGGACAGGTCACAGCAAGGAACAATCTTCTTACAGTGATCATAAGGAAAACCTTGTCCTCCTTTGACAGGTTTATCAGGTTTTTCCTTATGCTCACTGAAGATTGTCCCTCTCTGTGATCCATCCGGATAGTCTTGCTGCTCTGAGGTGAGCAGTGTTACATCAGTAAAAGGGACGGGAGGGGGATACTTTATCATTCAATTACTCTTGGACTACAACTGTCAGTATTGAAATAACACTCTCAATGGCTCAAATATTATGAAGATTAACTGGAGCTGCTTTTATTGTGAAACATTACTATCACTTTAAAAACTCAATCACAAATATCAAACTGTATTTGGGTACGTTCACTGAGAAAAAGGTGCCTATGAGGAGGTTATAAGCCAAAGGTGGGTAGCCTGAGGCCCACAAGCTGAACTTGATGGAAATGACTTTCCAGGCGTATCAACTACATTCTGGAATAAAAAGCACATCATCCTCATTGGCTAATCTGCTGTCCACTCAGCCTACACCTAAATACATTACTGGATTGTACAGTAACAAACGTATATAACAAATAAACCATCTGTCCAGCACTGAGTAGATCTTCTCTTCCTCACAACACAATTAGGAATGACACTTGAAAGTAATCTCACCTGAAGCTTGGAATGTTCGTCCAGCAGACGGTCATATTCCTTAGTTAGCCCCTGACTCTGCTTCTTGATAGCAGTGACCTCGCTCTCTGACTTTTGCAGAGCTATGAAGAGAATTAGAAAAAAATACATGAGGCAAGATATTCAACAACGGAAGGAGTAAAGCTCTGCAGGTGCTTGGCCAAGGATGACTCCAGAACACTGTTTTCTTGCTCTTATTAGTCATGTGATACATTAAAAATAAGAGTCTAATTTTGAGACAGGTGGTTTTAAAACACACATGATTTGTCCCAAAGTGCTACGAAACACCAGTGCAATTTGTAGTATTAGCACCTGAACACCCCAAGGACAGGGAGTGAGAGGTGCCTACCTTTCTTGGTAGATTCCAGCTCTTCCTTAAGCTTGCGGACCTCTCCTTTCAGCATCTTGTTCTCCTCCTCAACATTGGTATCGGGAAGGTCACTCACCTCCACCCCCAAGGCTTTCAGTTCCTGCAGGGAAAGAACATTCGGGACAACGTCAAACATTACATTCTCTGAAGGGCACACAAACGCTTTATACTATCTTAAAGAAGCAGTAAACTTTTTATGAAAAAATATATATATTGTAGGGATTTTCCAACTGAGTAAAATAAGGGTACGCCCACTGCCGAGAGATTTATATTTTATATATTTTAGTTTAAACCCATGTTTGTTTACATTAGCAGTGCCCTCTAGTGGTCAAATTTTAAATAGATTTCCTGTTAAATTCTAATGGAGAGGAAAGTCAGAATAGTCATAGACATACAGTTCTCCACAGAATGTGATAGAAACTGCTGTGTCACTTCCTGTCAGTTAGAACTATCAGGAAGTAAACACAGTAAATTCACTTCCTGTCAGTTAGAACTATCAGGAAGTAAACACAGTAAATTCACTTCCTGTCAGTTAGAACTATCAGGAAGTAAACACTGTAAATTCACTTCTTGTCAGTTAGAACTATCAGGAAGTAAACACTGTAAATTCACTTCTTGTCAGTTAGAACTATCAGGAAGTAAACACTGTAAATTCACTTCTTGTCAGTTAGAACTATCAGGGGCTTTGCCACCTGCCCACTTCTGTGAGGATAGCAGTCACTGATTCGCTGTATGCAGACGATCTCCACCCCCACGGTTCCGGAACATATTTCGAACCAGAAACCACCTAGAATTTTATATATAAGAAGATATTTTTCAGTTGCCCTGGTCTCAAACTATGGAGGGAAAAAGGCATTTCTAGAGAAGGATGGTGGTGCAGGGCATTATTTCAGTACCAGTCGTCCACACTGCTATGCAATATAACAGTCTCCGTAATGTCAGAAAGTAGTCACAGTTACAAGTTTGGGACAGGACGGTTCAAAGAACAGTTGTGAACAGCATATTCTATCATGGTTTTTACTTGTGAGGCAGTAGATTTGGGAGGAGCCTATATATTGGTTTATAGAAACGTGTCTAAATACATATATAATAAACGGATTTATTCAAAATGTATTACAAAATAAAATGTACCCTGTTAGCCAGTAGAGTAGATAGGATTCAGTGTGGCAAAAAATTCACAAGAGTGATAACGGTGATACCCTTTAATGGCTGACTGAAGATATAGAAAGTGCAAGTTTTCAGGACACTAAGGCCCCTTCAGGTATGGGTTAACACATAAAGCTAGAATGTTTCAAACGTACGTCATACTCTGTAAATATAAATGCAATGTTATTCTAGCTTTATGTGTTAATCTGTGCCTAAAGAAGGGGCCTTAGTGTCGTGCAAGCTTGCACTCGCTATGTCCTCAGTTAGCCATTAAAAGGTATCTCCTTTATATCATTCTTGTGAGTTATTTACTACACTAAAAAGAGTGAGGGGTGGCATCAGGGACTGGTCATGTCACAAAGTTAGGTAACCACTGTAGTACATGTACTATATGTGTATGTATGATATTTATTTTTTTTCTTTTTTTAAATATAGCGATAACATTTATACTGTTTGTTTAGTAGGATTCCTATTAGCTATGGATCTTAAAGGGATAGTAATACTTTGTTTTAACTTTATTTTATTGGCATTAAAAAAACATGAAGAATGATATAAGTCTTATCTCTGAAACCTTTATGGTTTAAGAGATATTCACAAACAAAGTATCCCCCCCCTGTTCAACCAGATCAGAAGGGAGGTGCCCAGGTAGACTGCAGAGAGGGACAATCTTCAATTAAGATAAGGGAAAAAGCTGAAAAACTTGTCAAGGGGGACAGGGCTTTCATTGTTCTCATAGGAAGAAGATTGTCCCCTTCTGTTATCTGTCTGGTCTATGGACTGCATTCCACATCTGAGAAGAGATGGCTTACACTAGGTAAAAGGGGCGGGAGGGGAAACTTTGCTTGTGAATATCTCTTAAACCATAAAGGTTTGAGAGATAAGACTTACCATTCTTCATGTTTTTTTAATGCCTACAAAATAAAATAAAGTTAAAATGAAGTATTACTATCCCTTTAAACTGCATTCTGGGAGAACAGATTTCAGGATCTCTGATTTTGCATGGTTTGTTCATTCAAAATCACTGAACAGATGACTGATATGTGTGCAACAGTAGAGATATCCCAATACCAGCACTGTCTCGGCACTCAAGAATGCAGTCTGAGACCCCCTGGCAATACAGTCCTTTAATGATTATGATAGGACCTTCCTTTCCTGTACATAGGGCTCTAGAGCAGAACAGTTGGTACCTTCTTCAGTTTGTCATTTTCCTCCATGTACTTTTTGGCAGCATCGCTGGCGCTCTCGGCCTGCTTCCTGAAGGCCTCGTTGGATGCGAGGAGAGTTGCTTGTTTGGAGATCAGAGTGACCAGGCGTCTTAGAAGACTGCAAGAAGAAGCAGATAGGTTTATGAATGGATTAGAGGAAGCTGACATTTCACACATTAGATGTGGGTCTGGTTTACAGTTTGCTGGGAAAGATCACAGATGGTATGTAGAAAACTTTATTGATTTTCCATATGAACAAAATACACTATCGTTTATTCCTGTAGAAGGCAAAATACTATAAGAAATGTCTGCAATATTTAAATATTAATATAGATACATGCTAGGGAAAATGGAGTGGACTAACAGATACCCCAAAAAATACCTCTTGCGCTTATTTGTCCCATCAGACCACACAGAACAAGCTATGATACCCCTAAATGGGATTTTATTGTGGATGCTGTTCAAATGGTTTTGAGGCATAAGCAACCTACAGTCCTCCAGCTGCCACTCGACTACAACTCACCTCATCTTCACCCAGCCAATGGCCAGCTAAGGATGATGGGAACTGTAGCCCAATAACTGCTGAAAGGCCACAGTCTATGCAAGTAATGTCTTTGGATGGAGAATTACATTAAAAAACAACTAGGGATTGCTACTGAGTACTCATTTCTGAAAATCCTCTGGAAATTTTAGGTCTGCTTTTGACAAGAAACTTGTCTTAAAAGGGACATACATATATATTGCTCGTTGTTATAAAAATGTAAAGATTTGTGTGTAATCTCTCGTCACACCATAAGATATAGATTTATATATAAATTCTCTGAAGGCCCCTGCAATGAAATGAATAACTCTATGGCATCAGGGTGTTAAAAAAAAAAAACATTCCCCCATCTCTTTGCCTTTAGCATAATATTGGGATTTCCAGCCTTTGGTGCTTTGCCTAAAAACAGAAATGCTAGACTTTAAAGGGATAGTAATGTTTCATAATAAAAACAGCTCTAGTTAATCATCATAGTATTTGGACTTTGGAGAGTGTTATTTCAGTTCTGTCAGAGTTGTAGTTCAAGAGTAATTCAATGACAAAGTATCCCCCTCCCGCCCCTTTTACTGATGTAACACTGCTCAGCCAGAGCAGAAGGGAGGTGCCCAGGTAGACTCCAGAAAGGGACAATCTTCAATTAAGATAAGGGAAAAACCTGAAAAACTTGTCAAGGGGGGCAGGGCTTTCATTGTTCTCATAGGAAGAAGATTGTGCCCTTCTGTTATCTGTCTGGTCTATGGACTGGATTCCACATCTGAGAAGAGATGGCTTACACTAGGTAAAAGGGGCGGGAGGGGAAACTTTGCTTGTGAATATCTCATAAACCATAAAGGTTTGAGAGATAAGACTTATATCATTCTTCATGTTTTTTTAATGCCTACAAAATAAAATAAAGTTAAAAGGAAGTATCACTATCCCTTTAAATAATACTTATGTTGGGGTTTACATAGTGACAATTTAGACAAAAGAAATACAAGTCTCTAGAGCTGCACGTCTGATCGATTGCTTTCCAACAGTGCCCTCTGCAGGACTTTACAAGCACAGCCAGTATGTGCTTAATGCAAATACCTAAAAATCAAATTGGATGATATAACATTAAAAATCATGTACTTGCAGCTACAATTGTCAGCTCCCTAAAACATAATACTAAACTTGCTTTTGTAGTATGAGAAGACATTCATAATGAAAGACAAGAGTTGTCAGATGTATAGTTTAAGAGATATTCCCAATTTCATTTCTGGGAAAGTTTAAGTCTCCTGGTGCTGCTTCATTAACATAGAAAATGTCACTGAAAAGCTCAACTGGTACTGCAATTAGCATACATTAGCATTTCATAACAAGTATGAATATCTCCTTGACTGTACATTTGCTGGTTTGTTGGCTAACATGACACAAACAGTTTTAATGCAGTTTTCAAAGTTGAAAGTTCCACTTTAAATGAACCCTTTGCGTGCCAAAGAGGTCTAGACCACATTGTGTTGAGACCTCTCTGGCACTCAAAGGGTTAAATGTATATAAACCCTTTTGATGCCAGAAGGTTAATGCAACATGTTGACTTAAAATTCAATGCAACCACTCTTGCTCTGTGGGATGATCAGAGAAATGCGTTGTAAGCCAGCTTAGCATTGCAGGGTTAAAAATAAACAATTCTGCTCTACCAGATGACGGCTCCGCTCCCTCAGGTGAACTGTACAAAGAATTTAATAAAACTGAATCTCTGCCCAGCAGTGCAGGCACAAACAGGTAACTACGCTGTCACAATGGTTCATCTGTGCACATCACTCCCAGGGCAATGCACAGAGAGCGTGACTAGTAAAGTGATTGGGGCCTGAACAGTATAGATGTGAGTGCTGTAGTGCAGACAGATCCTATTAAATACACACTGGTAAATTACCTGTTATATATATTTCCACCAAAGACCTTGAACTGTTATTGCTTTCTACATATACATTATAGTGCAGAGATAGGCAACTCTGGTTGTTGGGTACAACTACCGTCATCCAAAACCCGCCAACATATGAAAAGCTGCCTACCCATACTTTAGTTTCTCATCCCAATAGCAAAATCCTAATACACAAATGGGGTTAATGAAAATAATCAATTTCATGGCAACTCCGCTGCATCACAAAAAGAAAAAATAATAAATGCCTTTGATTTAAAGGGATGGTATTGGTTACTTTTAAGAAAGTTTAATAGTGTAACTATTAAAAATATAAATACAATGACCTACCTCCCATCTCTCAGACATGAATAGTTTTAGAGATATAAGCTGCTAAAGTTCCCCCCTCCCACCCCGTTTCACTGACATCAGGAGATTGTGGTCCTGGGACCGGCTGGTCGGCTCTTCAGCAGAGCCAAAATAGCTCTATGTAGAAAGAAATACTTAATTGGAGCGGTCTACAAAGTGTGCTTGCAACCATAAATTTTATTATTGTCATAAAGGGGCAGTATAGGGTCACTGCAAGACCCAGTTAAATCCTTGGCGGTGTCCCAAGCGCTGTGGTAACAGAGTTAAATGGATAGTAATACTTTGGTTTAAAAATGTCTAATATTGTAGAGATAAATAATAAAAATAAAATAAACTACTCCCATCTCAAAACTTTATAGTTTGCGAGTCCGTAGCATTTAAAGTTCCCCCCTCCCTCCCCTTTCTCATACTTCAGCGCTCTAGCTGACAGATGCAGATCCTGGTCCCAGCGGAGGCTCTTCAGCACAGCCGAGATAGCGCTACTTAAAATGAAATAATTGGAATGGTCTACAAAGTGTGCAAGGTTTGCAAGCTCACTTTGTAGACCGTTCCAATTGATGATTTCATTTTAAGTAGCGCTATCTCTGCTCTGCTGAATAGTCTCCGCCGGTCCTGGGACCCAGTATCTGCCTCTGTCACCTAGAGCGCTGAAGTATGAGAAAGGGGAGGGGGGAACTTAAATGCTACAAACTCGCAAACTATAAAGTTTTGAGATATGGGAGGTAGTTTATTCTACTTCTATTGTTAATCTCTACAATATTAGAAATTTTTAAACCAAAGTATTACTATCCAGTTAACATAATTCATCACTCTTCAGTTCTCCAGTTGCATTGTAGATCGTGATGACCTGCAAGACTGGGTGACAACACCTCACTCCGCACTTATGGAAAACGCATTTCCTTGCTATAGAAGCTTATGTCAGCAATTCCGACATCAATGAGCTTCTACAGCAAGGATGGCAATGTCCCATGACTGCTGAGGTACTGACATCACCCACACTTGCAGATAACTGATCTGCAAGGTAAAATAGACATAGCCAAGACTTTAAAAGGGTCTCGTATGGACCTTTTAAAGGGTCAGTAATGTCCCCCCCCCAAAAAAAAAAGTCCTGTTTTGTAGAGTTCAAAATATTAATCAATATGCTCCAAACCCTATATCAAACTGCTTCCCTTCTCTTGTAAAGCGGACAGCAGGAGAATTGAGTCGTACGACTCGAGGAAACTCTGCAGCAGAGCCCTAATCGCGTTACTTAAAATAATTCATTCATTGGAAAGGTCTAAAAAGTGTGCCTTGTTTGCAAGCAAACTTTGTAGATCTTTCCAATGAATGAATTTTTAAAGGGATAGTAATACTTAAAATGTAAAAAATATATGTTGTAGGGTTTATCCACCTGAGTAAAACAAGAGTACTCCCACTGCTGAAAGGTGTTTCATTCAACAGTTATTCATTTTCAAAGTTGAATTTTTTAGGTGCAATATCACAGTGGCCTGAAATTGTACAGTGGCGCTGTTGCTACACCATCCTATGGAGATTTATGGTCAACTGACCAGAGCTGTCCATAGGATGGTGTAGCAACAGCGCCACTGTACTTTAACTATTTCAGTGCAGAGTTCCTCACCATAGCAAGAACTCCAACGAGGAGACAGAGGAGAGAAGGTAAAATACAAAGATGAAGGGGGAACGTAAAAAAAAGAAAAAGAAGGCATTAGAGAAATAAACTGGGTGCGAGATCCACATGAATGGAGATATTGCTCCAGCACAGGAATTTTCCACCAGAGGAGTGGGTGTTCGTTCTGGTAGGAGAATCACATGAGGCATAAGCAGGGATTACTCACAAGGACAACAGCAGGGAGAAGCCGGCAATGTAGAGATTACGCTGAGCTCTGAACAGTTTCATGTGGATGTGCTCCACGGCCACTGGGTTATTCTTGAGGTCCACCTGCTCCCCAACTCCATACTTCTGGATTTCACGGAACGCATCTGAAGGGAACAGACCATCGTTATAAAGAGGGGAGATCAGTTAGTCCAGTACCAGATTGGCTTAAAATGTGAAACCCCGTCACTGAATGAGAATCCTGCAGAATATTGCAGTGAAAGTGTTAACCCTTTGAGTGCCAGAGAGGTACGCAACGCACTGCAGAGCAATGCTTTGCCGACCCCTCATGCAATCAAAGGGTTAATCGACTAATAATGAATAAATACAATTAACATTTGAAACCGAAAACAAACGATACTAAATTAAGTCTGGAGCAATTTAACTGCATCATAGGGACGCAACCCCCCCCCCCCAAAACATTAAAAAACACACGTTTGAATTAAACTGGGGTTTTAACCCCTTGAATGTTACATGTCTCCAGAATACTGCTTTGCAATGCACTGAGACCACTGTAGCATCCACTAGGTCAAAAGTACCATTTAAATCAATTGTCGATTTTGTTTCCAATAGAGTCGCTGATTCACCCCACAAAATTGCTCTTTTAGTCTTTATATCGTTGGCTGAATAACAGATAATTTCATTAGTTTATTAGCGTTATTGTAGTGTAAAACTGACGCGGTCATCGGGGACGGGCTCGGCCCCTTAGAGGTTCACAGAAAAAAGGCATACAATCGAACTAAAATACACTTCTGCAAATGTGAAATTCCAAACAAGATTAAAAGCGGATGTGAAAACGTGGTTACGCTATATACTCAATGTCTTGTGGTCTTTATAATCTTTTAAAACATATAATTGGGTGTCGTAAGTAGGCCCCTTATTATGTATACAGTATAATCCCACTGTTTGTATATTATTAATGGGGGAGGACAGCATCAATTCAGCACTTGTTTTTCATTGTTATGTAAAGATCATACATAAATATTTATTTTCTTTTATTTATCTTATATAAAGCACTTCTGTAAAAGAAAAAGAAGAAGAGTTGTGGGGGATTTTTCATTCAAAAACATTAAAGCTCAAACTAATTTTTTTTAAACAAACAGTTGTCAGTGTCAGCTGATATCCAAAAGGTAAATGATTGATTTTTATAATGCAGGCTGAAACCACTTGAAACCAGATTATAACTTTCCATAATAAGAGAAACAGCACCACCTTGTGTCCACAACAGAAAACTGAAGTTTCATTTAGAAAGAGACTGAGATGTACGTATTAACTTTCAAAAATCACAGCAGGGAGTATCCTAGTTTTGTTCAAGAGGAAAATTATAATGTGTGTCCCCTCGTGAAAATGCTTTTGCCATTCCTTTTAGATAAAGGAACAGTAAATCTATGGAGAAGAAAGCAATACTTGTTTGAGATGTATGGTTTTAAAGCGGAACTACCACCCCTTAGCAACATGGCCCCAAATAATTACCCATCTGGTTGACTAGCTGCTCAGTAGCGCTAGTCGCCAGAATTATTACCGCGTTCATGAGAGTTACAGACTGCTCCAGGAATGACAGGCAGAAAACCGAGCAGACATCTTTGCATAGTGACGTCTGCGTTCCTGCGCTGTCAGTCCCAACCTGCTGTAGGAGGCGTTGCTAGGAGCCGTTCAGCTCCAAAAGAGACTGACGGAGCAGGTGATACTATGGAAAGATGTCTGCTTGGTTTCCTGCCTGTCGTTCCCGGAGCAGTCTATAAATCTCATGTACGCGATAATAATTCTGGCGACTAGCGCTTCTGAGCAGCTAGTCGCCAGGTGGGTAATTATTTGGGGCCATATTGCTAAGGGGTGGTAGTTCCGCTTTAAATATGTTCACCAGTCGGTCCAAACACCCATAGAACAAGCAGTTTCATATTTTAAAGTAACTTATTAAATCAAAATGTTTATTTTTGGAATTGCCGTTCCTCTCCTTGGTCTTGGCAAGGCTACAGATTTAAGAAATGCACATGGTTTGAAGCCTAGAGAGGGGAAGGGAGGTGCTCTGTTCCCGTCAGCAATTACCATAACTGATTGTTATACATTATTCATATCTAGACACTGGGTAGCACCCTTCATGTCTTTGTATATGTGGACTGAGTCTACTGGGAGTTAAGAGGACCAGTATAGGAGATGCAGAAACCAGAGGGATCCAAAGCAAGAGTCCTGCATGAAGGCTGTGCAATATCCTTCACTGGAGATACATATTGTTATCCTGAGAGGTAACTTGTCTTGTGAGTATTGATGGGGCTCACGCACTTATATTTCTATCCCGTGGAAACCTCTTTCTTCTGTATAGTTGTTCGTAATGTACTTACCTAGCAATAGCAGCACCAGGATCACTATCAGCACCACAAAGAATGTGTTCCCGTACATCACCATCAATTGGACCAGGCGCGATTTGAAGATTTTCTGCCATCTGCAGATAGAATGAGGCATAATGTTATTACTTAATCTGGTGTGGTACAGCACAGTTTGCATTTAACCCTTCTGTTACCAGGTAACGATTAAATCCTTAACAAATGGCAGGCCAGCACTGTTACACATTTTGATCCTTTGAAGGGGAACTATCACCCCACAAAGATTCCCCCCAAAGAATTACCCATCTGGCGACTATTCGCCAGAATAATTACCGCCTTAGAGAAATCCTACTGCTGCAGAGACTGATGGCCAGGCAACACTGCAGACATCTTGGCTTAGAGACGTCTGCATGCCTACGCTGTCAGTCCTGGTCTCCTCCAGGAGGCTTTGCTTGGTACCTTAGGGTACTGGAAGGGACCAACGGCACAGATTCTTCTAAAGCGCTGTTGCCTGGCTGTCAGTCTCAGAAGCAGTAGGATCTCTCTGTAAGGCGGTATTATCACAGTAAGAAGATTGTCCCTTGCTGTGATCTGTCCGGTCAAGAGAGCAGATTCCACATGTGAGGGGAGGTGGCTTACACTAGGTAAAAAGGGGGCGGAGGGGGATACTTTATCATTCAATTACTCTTGAAATACAAATTGTAAAGTATTGAACTAACGCTCTCCGTGGTCCAAATTTTATTAACATTACTTGGAGCTGCTTTTATTGGGAAACATTACTATCCCTTTAAAAGAATACTGTCAAGACTACATTTTTACATTATGCCTGCTCAAAAAGCCTTAAGTAGTCTAAAGCAGTTTGATGGTTTATGTGGTTGACATATTTGTAAAGTTAAGTCTAAAACAGCATTGTTCTTGAAATCCTAAATGAATTCTTATACGCTTTACTTTTTGATCTTCCCTTTCCTCCCTATGAAACATTTTTAGAGTTTCACATACTGATGTTATATAAAGTCACTGAGTCAAGACATCAGGAATGACAGAGGTTTGTGGTAAGAGTGGGTGCAGTGTGTCACATGTCTGGGACAACGAAGCTCACTTTGTCAATGAATGACTCAACACCATTTCAACTGTCATGTCCGCCTACACAAGCATGACATCGAAGACCAACTGAAGATCTTATCTCTTGAATAAAAGCACAAGGGTCAGTAGTTTTTTCAGACCATAAAAAGGTAATAATGTTTGTTACTTTTCTTTTAATCCTTTGAAGAGAGGTCTTAAACACATTGTGAATCAATGCATTGGAGACATCTCTAGCATTCAATGGGTTAACCCTTTGATTATCAGAGTGGTACACAACGCATTGCAAAGGGTTAAAAGCCCCATTTAAAATCAATAGGAATTTTTGTTTGTTCTCTATGGTGCAGGTCTGCTCCAGAATTGAACCACTTTTTCTTAGTACGCTGGCCCCACTGGCTATGATGTACTACAAGAACTGGAGCAATTGTAATTCCATCATTATTCCCCTGAGTAAAACAAGGGTACCCCCACTGCAGAGAAGTGTTTTATTCAAAAGTGATTACAGCTCAAACTTGATTTTTTTTTAGGTGAAGTATCAGTGGCCTGAAATTGTACAGTGGCGCTGTTCCTGCACCGTCCTATAGACGGCTCTGGTTAGTTGACCATAAATCTCCATAGGATGGCGTAGCAACAGCACCACTGTACAATTTCAGGCCAATGTGATACTGCACCTAAAAAAATCCAAGTTTGAGCTGTGATAACTTTTGAATAAAACACCTTTCAGCAGTGGGATTCCCTTTGTTTTACTTGGGGGAATAAATACTACAAATTTTTTTTTTTACATTTTAAATATCACTATCCCTTTAATCATTTCAGTGCCAGTGGGGTGTCCAACACATTGCTTCACAATGTGTCTAACACCACCCGGCACTCAAAAGGTTACATGATACAAATCCACATTGCTCAATTAACCCCTTAATGACTGGCCGATCGGCGCGGTCAGTTAAGGACCACGGAGCATTTTTTTTTTTTTTTTTGCTCCTTCCGTTTCTGGACTCCCAGAACGACGTGCAGCCGCGGGGGGAGCCCGAAATTCCATGACGGTCATAGTACGTCATGGGTCGTTCAGTCAGATTTACCCATGACGTACTATGACCGTCAAGGGTCGTTAAGGGGTTAAGAAAAATGTCTATAATTTACATTTAAAAGCCCCATCAGTTCTCATGAACCCAGAGGCATAAAGACCCTATGCACTTAAGAACTGATTAATTGTGGAACAAACCAAATGTTTCATAGGGAACAAAAAAAAATCCTCAAATTACTAGCTATTTAAATGTGGCTTTTAACCCTTTGAATGCTACAGAGGTATTCAATGGATTGCAAAGGAATAAGTTGGAGACCACTAGCATTAAAGCGGAACTACCACCCAATAAGAATATTGCCCCGTATAATTGCCCATTTGGAGACTGGCTGCTCATTAGCGATAATCAACAGAATTATTACATGATTAAAGAGAAATCTCTATTCTTCCAGGACCGACAGCAGGACGGAGTGCAGGCATCTTGCCATAGTGACGTCCGCGCACCTGCGCTGTCAGTCCCTTTTGGAGCCAAACAGCTCATAGCAACGCCTCCTAGAATCGGCTGGGACTGAGAGCGCAGGTGCGCGGACCTCACTATGACAAGTTGTCCGCGCTCCGTCCTGCTGTCAGCCTGGGAAGAATAGCAATTTCTCTTTAATTTGTTAATTCTGGCGACTAGCGCTACTGAGCAGCTAGTTGCCAGATGGGCAATTATGTGGTGCAATGTTTTTATTGGGTGGTAGTTCCACTTTAAAACCCTGTTTAAATGGGCATTCTCTATTTGTTCTCCCCAGTGGTGAAGTTGGTTTGCCACAAGAGTCACCCTGCTTTCCTTTAATACACAATGCCCTAAGGATTTATAGCAAACAAATGAAATCGGGGATCACGTACCTTGTTGGAGAAATAAAGGGAATGCAGAGAAGCAAGACCATAAACACTTCGGCGTACAAGAAGGTGGCAACGGCCGTCCACTGGAGACTCATTGTATATTAGTTTGTAGATTCTGTAGGTAGAAGAAATCAATAATGCAGATTAACTTCAGAGCGTATAATCAAGACTGTACCATAACTAGGCTCAATTCCATCCTGCTAAAGGTTGTGAATACATGCAGCATGCTCCGTTTTTGTCAAAACATTTTATAGCATGGAGTAAAAAGGATGACTAGCTCAATTTGTCTAGCAAATGAGATCCTATTTGTTTATGACAGGGGTTGTCTACTGACAGTGTTTCAGCTATTGAGGTCTGTATCTCCCATTACCCACAAAAAAGCTACTGGCTTTTTGAAGGATGACAGGAGCGGAATTCTCCAACACCTGCAGGTCTGACAATTCATTACCCCTGCTTTATGATAACTCATGCACTGCCCAGCCTCTTATATTGTATTCATGAAACCTGCAAGAAAAAGCCAAATACAAATGAGTGGGATTTCACAGTAGTGACAAAAGCATTATTTGCACCTTCTTTTCCAGAGGACCTTGCAAGCTATTTAAAGTGGAAATAAAGATGCGCGTGAATAACATGGAGCCATCAGTATTAACTCCAAAAGACGTAAGGAGCTTAGATGTCTTATAGAAGATAACATTACATACAGTCTGAAATTATTCTAGATAAAGTCACAAAAATATTGCTTTCAGACATATGATGTGTCAGATCAGGGCAGAGTCCAGCACACATGCAACAGGTGCTAAAACAGGCTGGGTCAGTGCAAAGCTCTGGATATCCCCTCTAGCACTCAAAGGATTAAAGGAGGCTGGTTCACGGACATTTGCAGCACAGGCTGAAAAGGGGCAAGGTCAAGGAAATTTGCAATGCTGGCGAAAGAAGACGCTGTCAGATATATTTGCAATGAAGGCTAAAGAAGGCAGGGTTAGGTATATTTGCAATGAAAGCTAAAGGAGGCGATGTCGGGTATATTGACAAAACAGGGCAAGGGGCCAAGCAGTGGAGTCAATAAATTTGCAATGCAGGATAAAAGCAGCAGGACGAGCTACATCTGTAGTGTAGGCTAAAGGTTATGGGGACAGCAGCACCAGTCAATGGAAGACAAGGCACGAACAGCTGGCAGCCAAAACTGAAAGGAGCTTTAGCTAATTAAAGTGGACCCATCAGACTAACCTAAGTGCTTTTGATTTTAAAGAATTAGAAACCGCATATAATGTCAGTGATTTGACAGTTATATAAATAGTTTTTGATTAATTAACCTTAACGTGTTGGTAGCACAGTGTGGCATTTTATGTGCATTTGTTTCTGTGCTGGGAAATATTTTTGTTCTATGGAAGAATCTACAGAGCTGTCACACTGGGAGGCATTACTAATAGCACAGAACTGACATGGCTGGGCTCTGACAAAATTAATTAGTGTACTTTGTAAAACATTAGCATAAAGTGCCGCCACCATGTTAATTTCTCAAAAACTATTTTACAGTACATATACGAAGATTTTAATTTAGTTTGTCTTAACCATTTGCGTGCCAGAGGGATATCCAACGCATATCCCTCTGGCAAACAAAGGGTTAAGGTGACAGGTCACTTTAAGCAAGCATCTGCAATCTACGTGAATGATGGCCAGATCAGATAACCCCAATTCTGGAATGTTTTATACAGAACACCAACAAAAAAAGGATCTACAGACAGGAACGTCAACAACCCCAGTCAAACATTTTCAAACAAAGCTATTCCTTTTTGGGGGCTTCCTTACTGTCCACCCTGGTACATTTACTTCTCCATGTCTGGAAAACATTGAAGTGAAGCCAACTTCCCAATCAATTTTGGCGTGGATTTGGCTTCTTGTAAAATCTTAAAACCTATTAAACTTACAGCCTATCCCATGAGGCAGGAATAGCCTTATAAGAATGTAAGTACTCTCCTATCCATGTACTGAGCTAGCAGGGGCCAAATTTTAACTGATGCAGAAAGAGATCTTGATATTTCTTTATTATATTCTTTCTTCAGCTGTAGGGTGTAGTGTGCTTAAGGCTGGGTTCACACAGGGCAATTTGACAGCTATGTTTTCTACTGCCAATCTAGCTACCTGTGCTAGCTCACCCACATTCCCACAGTGACCACATTGCTAGGTGCAGTCCAGAGGTGTGCCCGATACACAGAATACATTGGCAGCTGCCAAACATTGACATTCTCGTGGGCATTTAGTGAAACTCCACATCACAATGCAGATCAGCTCTGCTATATCGTCACTCTAAATGCAGTAAAGATGCAAAATGCTACACTGGTCTAAAACATATGCTGAAATTGTTCCCTAGGCGAATAGTACAATATGTCACTCATCATCAATGTGTACCCTGCCCCACCATGTATTGATAAGATACAAAATTGCCAATGTGAACCTTGCCGTAACTTTCTTTAACATATATAGAATCAACATCCTTTCGGGTCCACACACCAACTACTCTCCAAAATGTGGCTTACAGGTCTGTCTGAATTTACGTCGGTGTCTCGTTATTTAGCAGACAAGTATTCCTTGCCTTTGCTAAACCATTTTATGATCCTTCAATTTTATTGTAAGATTTCTTTACACCTGTCTGGTATAGTGAGCTCAAAGATTCTTTTTAACTGAGGAAAGGGAGTAGCTCATGTCTAGAGGACTTGGGGCCAGTTACGTGAAAAGCCAAAGTCTAGGAGAGTTGTGGTTGGCATATCTCCCAAGATTTCAAACTGCCAAAAAGGGACACTTGTGTTTTAGGGGGTGCTGCTGGGAGTTTGGCTGGCGGGTGGGGCATTACCAGAAATTTTTAGGCTATTTCACGACCTATTAATAACTCATGTAACCTAATAAATCTTATAACAAGACCAAAGTATTTTATTTACACAGACTAATTTATAAGCACATATACAGACCCTGAATCAAATAATAATGTGAGCTATATTGCTGTGGAGCAATGTGATACACATATACACACCAAGCAATACGATTTCCTAAAAAGAGGGAAATCAGAATGAGAAAGAGGGATTTGGATCTAAACAAGGACACTTGGGAGGTATGGGTTAAGTGACAAGACCAGGTTTTGAGATGTCCGTACAGATGAGAAGCCCTAATCTAGTACAGTAGACTTAAGTTAGTGTGCATCTCCCAACATAGAAAAGAATTAGCAGCATCAATCTCTAGCACAAAGGAAAGCATTTTTTTTGGGGGGAGCCTGTAACAAACCCAATGTTAAAGTCTGACAGGGGCTGAGCTGTCAAAAGAAAGGCCCTATAGTCACCTCACGCGTTAGTTCAGTTCCAATGCTCGCTGCGAACTGACCAGACTCATCACACTCACACCCCTCCACTTCCGACTTCCGGGAACGTGTAACTTGCATTCCACCCACAACGAGACTTGAGTCGCAAAATATTGATTTTTTTATTTCAACATAAAAACTTTATTTGTATAAGAGCAGAATTTTAAAGCAAACGTTGCAGGACCAATTGCATAATAAGTCTTTCATCTGAGAGGGTATTATTAACCCTTTGAGTGCCAACGAGGTATCCAACGCTATTCGCTGTAATGCTTTGGGTACCTCTCTGGCACTAAAATAGTTAATAAAGAGTGTAAGGCACTTTTACATACCAAGGGTGATATACACGATGTAAAAATGGAGTGTGGAATAAATTAGGGGAAAATCAACTGCAAGATAAAACCCCCAAAGTATCCTGTACCCTCCAACTGTACATTTTTTCCTAGCAGTTGCATCACAATTCAAACTTTCTTTTCATTAAACTGCAATTTACAATTGTGGGAAACAGGTGGCGCTGCTCTTATATCTTACTATGCAGAACTGTAGTTTGTGACTCAAGATTTCCCACTGAGTGCATGATGAAATAGTAATACTTGAAATAAAAAATATGTTGTAGGGTTTATCCCTCAGGGTATAACAAAGATACTACCACTGCTGACAGTTGTTTTAGTTAAAAGTTATTATATCTCAAACTTGATTTTTTTTTTTTTAGGCGCATTATCACAGTGGCCTGAAACAGTCGAGTGGCGCTGTTGTTACATCAGCCTATGAAGATTTATGGTCAATTGGCCAGAGCTGTCTATAGGATGGTGGAGCAACAGCGCTACTGTCCAATTTCAGGCCACTGTGATACTGCACCTAAAAGGTTTGTGCTGTAATAACTTTTGAATAGAACACCTTTCAGCAGTGAGAGTACTCTTGTTTTACTCAGGGGGCTAAACTCTATAATATATATATATATATATATATATATATATATATATATATATATATATATATATTACATATTAAGTATTAATATCCCATTAAGAAAAGCCTTGTTGGGCACAAGGTGGTACAGTTGGTAACTGGTTAATTAAAAAAAATAAAAAAAACAGAATTTGGAGTACCTTTGATTAATTAAGAAAGTTTATTGCCGCTTCAGAATTATTTTAGATACTTTTTGCTAATCAGTGACTTGTGTGCCATATTACTGACAACTCCCACCTTGTGTCTCTTAGGTTCATTAAAGTGATAGTAATGTCTATTTAAAATTAGTTGCCTTGTTCGTCTGTATATTAAAAGGAACAGATTGTGCTATGTCTAAGCTCTTACGTCTTTGTAGTTCAAAAGTTATGAATCTCTGAAGATCCATCGATTGTCCCTTCTCCCCACATCACTCAGAAGATGCAGTCTGGTCGGGACAGCTGCAGAGAGGGACAATCTTCAGTAAGCAAAGGGAAATCCTGCCCTCCTTCATCAAGGGGAACAGCGTTTCTTACTTACTGAAGTTTGTCCAGCTGCCTTCGCTGCAGCCGCTGAGTCGCTCGATCCGATCTCAGATTCTGTGGGAGGCGGCCAGAAAGGCATGGGCGGTGGATCGTCAGTGCTTCATAACTTTCAGACTACAAAGTAGTAAGCACTTCTGTTGCTTTTAATATACAGATTACTCAGGCAACTCATTTTAAATAGACACCACTATCACTTTAAACCTCTAGATCAGAGGTAGCCAACCTTGGTCCTTGAGCTACCAACAGTGCATATATTCTGGATATCCAAGAATGAGCACGGGTGGACGAATTACAGTCACTGAGCCACTAGTACACCTGTGATCCAGCTATGACATCCAGATAACATGCAGTTAGACCAGGGCTGGACTTCTACTCTAGATCATAACTGCGCACAATCACGGGGTGATTTTCCCCTAGTCCACTAGTATTTCTGCCAACACACACAGAAAAGTATAACTTCTGGTTTTCTCAGCAAAGAAAGAGGGATACATTGTATTACCAAGCACAGCACTGATAGAATGTATTATTCTTTCACAATAGAAAGAGGGAATTGATGCATTCGCTGTAACACAGTAGATGTAATAATTCACAGTCTGATCAGAGGGCTAGACATATTCATCCTTTTTCACTCAACTCACAACTCTCCCTCTCTCACACCCACACACCCACCTCACTTTTGTCTGTTACTAGTGGGACAAGAGTATTAGGTATATTTTGTATGCATGTACATTGTACTTAACAGTCTGCTTTGTTCTGTTTGGAGGTATAATACTACAGCCCTTTTGAAAAAAATTTAAACAGAGGCGTGGCCTTTAGGTCAAAATCATTGCCTGCCCCTGCTTTAGATTGTAAGCTGTTACAAGCAGGGCCCTCTATATCATTTGTATCTATGTCATTGTACGTTCTTCTCTGCCTTATTCATTACAGAACTGTGGATTAAGTTAACACCCACAAAATAAAAGATAATATTGTATTTATTTGGGTTTAGAAAATATGTATATATGGCCTAATATGTACAGCATCTGTACAACATCTGTCATAATAAAAGTCAGTTCTTGTGTTACCTCTACACTGGTGGTGGTTGGGGTAAGCTTGCTGTATCCAGAGTACGTTCACCCTACACTGAGTCTTGCCTAAGTGACTGGAGCTATGATCCTGGTTCCTGGTATCACAGTCTCCCTAGGGCTATCCTGGGCTTCCTTACCTCTGTATGGCTGCCGGCCAGCATGACCTCCAGCCACTTCCTCATTGCTACATCAGAAAACAGGCACCAGAACTGACGCCTGTTTATTGGCCTATTCTGGGTGGCCTAATTGAGTCCTGCCTCCTTCTACTCCTTTATAAACCTCCCTGGGACTGGGAGTCATTGCACTTATGTGGTGTTCTTGTTAGTTGTGCTTGTGCTGAGAAGATAAGATAGTATGTGTGTGATCTTGGCTTGTCTGACTACCCACATGGGTTCTGACCAGTGGCTCTGGCTGACTAACTTGCTCTGTGTAGTTCCTGGTTTGTATGTCCTCTGGCTCCTATCTCATTCAGTATATCCCTGGTTTGTCTGACCTGTGGCTCTGGCTGACTACTTGCTCTGTATGCTCCTAGCCTGCCTGACTGCTAGCCTCTGTGTCCTGTGGCTCTGTCTGACTCCTGCTCTCTGTTGCCTTTGGTCTGTGGAACCATGCAGTGTACAGCTCTGGGTAGGAGCTTGGGCCCTATCATCTGGTGGACTGGGGTTGTGTGGTGTATTATCATTGCTATATCTCATATTATCACTGTATATTCCAATAAAGGTGGTTATATTTTATTACTGTGTCTGTCCTTCTCTGCCTGATTACTGTGACATCTGGCTGGTGGGATTCCTGAGTGTTGTTCTGGGCTAAGGAAGCACAGTTTTGTTGGAGCTACTTAATCTGAGTATGGGTATCTGTCACTGTCTCTATTTGTTTCCTGAGGTCTAAAATCTAGTCTTACATATGTTCTGAAGAAGCTTCCATTTTTTTTCTATTTGCAGGGCTCCCTGGTTTCCATTAACATAGCAATCTTGATAGTGTCTGTGAAATGATAGTGCTACATTATCTGTAAATGGGATGACATAAGGTACCAGTTTTAACTACAAGAGCAATGGGTACTAATCTCAGTAGATTATCTACCTTAATTCTTGTCTCTTATTGCAAACAACACAAACAAAATTAGCCAAATTGTCAAAGAATAGGACACAACCATAGGGTTGCCACCTTTTCTTCAAAAAATACCGGCCATGGCATTCCCTCCATAGGCTTAACATTGGACAGAAGCCAATTTTTGTTCCGTCCTGCCAGTAAAATACCGGCTGGGTGGCAACCCTACACAACCACAATAGAGAACTCTCCAGATCTGCCATGAGAATCTGGTTTTCTAAGTTAATTACCAGGTCTCCAGAAAAGGGGTGAATGTCTGGGTAAGTGAGTTCATTGGTAACCACTCCAATCCCCATTGCATTTCACTTCTTTTCAGGAAAAACCCAGCCCTTTCTCAATCCAGTCCAGCCTACTTCAGTTAACACCTCCCACAACATGAGGCAGTTTTTAAACTCATTGCTGTGAACATGAAGGTTTCATGGTGTGGGATCCACACATGCATTATAATGCAAGATTAGGTTTACATGTTTTAGGCATCTATCATAAAATAAATAATTCATAAAGATGCCATCTGAAAGTGCATGATATACAAAGGTATATCTACATGTTCTATTATTCGTTTAAGCTGCTAAATCATTGCACTGGAAATATCTAACATCCATTGTGGTTGGCAATTACCTGTCTCAATTTGTTTGTGTACATTTGGTGCTCCCAGGAGACTATTTCTACACCCAATTATGAAACCAGACACCAGATGGAGCTGTAAAGTTAATGTGCCAATTACAAATAACATGGCTTGGACTTGTGATCTCATAGAAGTCTTTAGAGAGAACATTTCACAATGTGCTTAACCCTTTGAGTGCTAGAGGGGAACCCAATGCATTGCTAAGCAAAGCATTACATACAGTATTCATCTGGCATTCAAAGGATTCAGTTATGTGAATCGATGTGTAATGCTGCCGCAAAGTACAAATTTCTATCTTTTATTGAACTGTCTTATTACGAGGGACAAAACAGCCAGAACACCTTCTCATAATAACCTTACCTTACTATGACTTGAAAATCCTAATGACCTCTATGACTTCTGCCTCCGTGCCTTTGTTCAAGGAATAACATCTTAAGTTAGTCCAGGGTGAGATGCAGTAAGGGGAGAGAAGTGGCCAGGCTGGTGATATGGTGGCGTATTTGTGTCGATGGCATATTGACATCATGCACTAAGGTGTCTTTGCCATCATAACCCAGTGAATCCACCACCAATCCGCCACAGTCTGCAGACTTTGTCATGAATCCTCCATGCCTTTGACAGGTATAGGATTTTGCACTTAAAGGCACAGTAATGCCTGCTGGTAACAATTTAATATTGTAGATATTAGAAATATAAATTCAATGCACCACAGGGGACAAATTAAAAACAAATGCATTTAACTGAATAGGGATTTTAACCCTTTGAATGTCAGAGGCGTATGCACCACATTGTTTTCTGACAATCAAAGGGTTAGCTTCAGTAGTAGAGAGGCATTGGTTTGCAATGCCTTGGAGATGTCTGTAGCATTCAGAGGGTTAACCCTTTGAGTGCCATAGGGGGCATGGAATGCATTGCTTTGCAATGCAGCATTCTATGCCACTCTGGCACTCAAAGGGTTAAAATACCAATTTAAATACATTAATTTTTTTTTTTTTGCAATTTTATTTTGGTAGGGTGCACTTGGTTTGCCCCTATTTTCTTATAACTCACCCCAAATCAGGAGTAGTCAGCCTTCAGCTGTTGGGGACTACAACCCAATGGCTAATGGGACTTGTATTTCCCCATATCTGGAGAGCCAACAGATGACTACTATTGGCACATAAGCATGTGACCACATATTCTTTTAAAACCCTTTGAGTGCCAGAAGGTGTGCACCCCTCTGCCACTCATGTGGTTACCACAAGAAGACATATATACACTTAATTCTGCAGGACTGCATAGGAATCAGTGATACCCTGGATTGTGTTTTATTTCATAAGCGTACTTAATATAAAGGGATATATGGTCCTCTCCAGCTTTTGCAGTCCCCAAAAAACTTGCGGTCCGAAAACCGACTACCTCTGCACGTCCTAAATAATGTCTGAACTGTGTGCAGACATTATTTACGTTGTGTAACTTTGTTTGATTTTAAATAAAGTTAATTCACGAGTAAAAAGCCTTGTGTTTTCCGCCCTCTCGCTGCGCCCACCCCTACTCGTTTCCTATTGGCTTATGCGGCTGTTCGCTGCCTGTGGAGGCGGTACCTGCCTCCGGCACAAGCTGACCGTAATGAGTGACGGTGACAGCGGCTTTTGAGAAGGAGACGGGAAGTGACACCTGAGGGGACGGGACCTGTGGGTTCCCAGTGTAATGTGGACTGTCAGGAGGGCGACAGGGGACAGGTAAACCTACTTTCACAGGCACTGCGTAGGTCCAGCTATATAGTCACTCACGCCTATATAGAGACCTTTCTACTTTACATTACTTTAAATCTGTCGGTGCTCATTAATAGCTATACTTCTTTTCTCTATACACATAATTTACATTTTTATCACAGAATGTACAGCACTGACAGATATGCCCCCACACATACATGGCATGTTGACTGCATGGCATAGTACAGTGACACTGGCATAGCTCATATAGTCTGTATATTTCCACAGGTGCCAACTAGCCTTTAGGCATTAATTGTCTATTTGGATATGCAGTGTTTATGTACAAATTAATATATTCTAATGTAGATTGCCCACACTTATAAGTACACATATTGAAGTGTAAAGGCAGTGCATAAACCCCAAATATTATATAGACAATAAGACCCAATTTGCACTCATCTGAGTTATTGCTCTCTTTTTAATATGTACAGAAATGAGTGTGAATGTATACTGAGACCAGTCATCTGACTGTAACCAGTCGTTACATATATACACATCTGTATCTAATTAAATAAAAAATAACAGATCATGGTCCAGGTTTGCCCGTCCCCTGTTACCCGTTCTGCTGTTCTGAAGCGGGTGGCCGCTCTGGCACTGGCTGCCTATGGAGCACGTCGTCTTTACCCAGTGCTGAGACATCTCTGCCTTCAGCTCCAAACGCCTCAGAAGTCAAATGGGCTACCAGGAAGCACAAAGGACTCTGCCTCTTCCTCGTCCCACTCTTACGAGCGGACTGGGGTAAATAGAATCTTCTTTCGTAGACTGGCCCGCCTTTTACGCCTGCTGTTCCCGAAGCTTGCATGCAAGGAGTTTGGGCTACTGTTATTGCATTCAGCTGCTCTCATTTCTAGGACGTTTCTTTCAGTGTATGTGGCTAAACTCGATGGCCGGCTAACCCGCTGTATAGTAAAAAAACGTCCTGCTGCTTTTATGTGGCAGCTGGTAAAGTGGCTGCTTATAGCTCTTCCGGCTACCTTCATCAACAGTGCCATCCGCTATCTAGAGGGACAGCTCGGTTTGGCATTCCGTACCCGTTTAGTTGCCCATGCTTACGACCTGTATTTTGGAAACCAGACCTACTACAGGGTCAGCAACATGGATGGACGACTCCGCAACCCTGACCAGTCGCTAACTGAGGATGTGGTGGCCTTTGCTAACTCAGTGGCCCATCTGTATTCCAACCTGACCAAGCCAGTTCTGGACGTAGTGGTCACCACGTACACTTTGCTAAGTACAGCCAAATCCAAAGGCGCCAACACAGGATGGCCCAGCACTATAGCTGGTCTTGTGGTCGTCATCACAGCTAAAGTGCTGAGAGGATGCTCACCAAAGTTTGGGAAACTGGTAGCTGAAGAAGCTCGGAGGAAAGGAGAGCTACGTTACATGCATTCAAGAGTGGTTGCCAACTCAGAAGAGATTGCCTTTTATGGGGGACACAAGGTGAGGTGGGCAAAATAAGTTGGTAATGTTACACTATGCCAGTTTACAGTAGCCTGTTTCTGAGTCTAGCAAGTGGTAGTCACATCATTATCTACCAATCAGATGAGAGAGATGCTAAACTTTAACTCCCCAGTAATGAAAGGGGTTTGTATGATACTCGCAAGTGGAGCAACCTGTTTCCCTCTGCCGGCTGAGGATGCTGGAAGTAGTAGTCCAGCAACAGCTTCAGAGGGAAACATGCTGCTCGCTCCTGGCATATGCTAAGGCAACTACAATGGGTTCTGGCAAAAGATTTGCAAATAATCCAATTGTTTTCATACTTTTGGAAGACCCCATCTGAAAATCCTGAGTGTGCACCTGATCTAGGCCAGTGTTCTGCCTCATATAAACCCTTTGAAGACTAGAGAAGTGCATAACGCTTTAAAAAACAATATGTTGCACATCCCACTGGTCCTGAAGGGGTTAAAGTGGATCTCTCCCTAAAGCAAGTTTTAGATTGCTTCATAAGGATTTAAACCTGACTATATGTTGTGCTAGTCCTTTTTCTGTAACATAAATCGATTTTGTGAAATTAACTTTATCTTTTTGGTGGCACTTTATGCTAATTCACTGTATAGTATGATAATTACTTGTATTTAAGGCCAAACGTATTGATCACAGTTTATTGTAATACCGGCCCAGCACAGAAACTAACTAGCGACAAGTGTCACACTGTGCCATGAACGAATAAAGGTTACTTTCTCAAAAACTATTTATATTACAAACAAATGGCTCACACAACAAATAGGTCCATTTTAAATGTCTTTAAAATGAAGTAATAAACTTATCTTAAAGTGACAGGTCCTTTTTAACTTGCTGGGTTGAACTTTGCTGATATATGTGTGCGTGTGTGTGGGGAGCATCATCACACTGAATTGAATTACTCCTCCTGTCATCCAGCCAAGTCTTCTAAAATTGGTCCATGATATGCAGCATTGGTTCTCTTTAGGACCAACCAATAGCGCAGCACACTGAGCCACATTAATCAAAGCAAAAATGGGGCTAGTCTAGATTAATTCTTCTGTATTTATCAAAGAAAAAGTTCCATAGAAAGTAATATGGTGCAGTTGTTTTGCTCCAGAATAGCTTCACTGTAAGCTTAACCCTTTCACTACCAGAGGGGTATGCAATGCGTTGCGAACCCTCTGGCGCTGAAAGGGTTAATAAATATGCCCAACTTTGTTGGCGATCTATCGGGCCGGGAGTAAGCATTCTTTGGAGATCCATCTCTTGGGGATTACTTCTCAAATCAAACCCAACCAGCTGTGGTCTCAAGCACTGTTGGAGCAATTTAGTGATGTTAGGAGATCCACTTGTGCTAATGATGGAGGCTCTTGGGTTTTTGTGAGGATATTATTAAAATCAACATTGTTTGAGTCTTACATTTGAGAAAAAAAAAAACAGTAGTTACAGCAGGAGTTGTCAATTGCTTGACTCCTAAGGTGGCCAGATATCTCTTTGCCTTTTGATTGCCAAAGGGGTACGTAACTCATTGCCCTGCAGTGCGTTGTGTACCCCTCTGGCACTCAAAGGGTTAAATGCGGATCACTTATGTAGATTGCATTCTGAAGACTACACCGAAATCAGAGCATCACTACAGAGGGGGTAGCCTGACACCCAAGAGGGTCCATCGGATTCAAGTCCCAGTAGGTTCTGTTGATGTACCTGAAAGAATATTTTTGTGTGCACCGAGGCCATCCAGTGGCTAATTACGCCACTGTCTGCCTTGTGCTGCATTTAAGGGGATATATGGGCAAATTAATTATCCCCAATCAATGGCTGTTTGGTCAAATAGTTGACTAAAAATGGGTTACAGCATCTTCTGCCTACAGTGCTGTTGGGGACATAACATTTATTTAAATAATTTCCATTACCAACGTATGAAACTGCCTTATCTGCTTAGGTTTACTATAGATTGGATGACAAACTCCAAAGTACAGTGAGTTTCAATTGGCTACAGAGCAGTAAGGCAGGGGTAGTCGACTGCTGGACCTCTGTGTCGGGCTGAGTGTTTAAACCTGATGAGCAGTCGTGGTCAGTTGCTCATACAACTCACAACAGTTGAACAGAGGACAATTCAGTACTAAGCTGCTGTCACTATAACTTGTTTACCCCTTTGAGTGCCAGTGGGTCACAAACGCATTGCTTCGCAATTCGTTGCGTACCCCTCTGGCATTCAAAGGGTTAATGTGAGCCAGTATACCCCACCACCACCAAAATCAAACGAAACACATACATATTTTAAATCTTCTTTAAAGGCTAACTGTATTTTCCTCACCAATAGGTGTCCAAACCTGTCCTCAAAGACATCCCTTCTTCAGCATTGGTGGGTTTGTCATAATGAATGAGTCACAGGTTAAACCTGTGCTTAATCAGTGATATTCAGAAGTCCTGTTATGTTTCTGGTCATAGAAAACATGTTTGGACACCTCTGTGTAGCCAAACTCTTATAAAAGGCTTAACTGGAAAGGTATTTTAGTTTAAATTATTCTTTCATTGTTTAAGGTGATGGCACATCACCACTTTGCATGGCAATCTTTCATAATAGCTTATTTACATACAGTGTCCTAACAAAGAAGGGAAGTGACATCATCACAAGATGGATGGAGAATCAAACATAAAAAATGAACCCTTTCAGTGTCAGAGGGGTATGCAGCGCAGGAAGCAAAAGTGGTGCACATCTGGAACATACCAGCTGTACCATAGGGGTCAAATACACAATCAGCAATCCCCCCCAAAAAAATACTGTTAGCCCTTCTCTCCCAGAGCCCTTCAGATCATCACTGTGTAACCCCTTCCCTACCACAGGTGAAGTGTGTAACTTCTTTTTTGGTCAAAACCTACAGAACATCACAGTGTAACCCTTTTCCCACCAGAGCCAGGCAGAATAACATATATAACCCCTCTTTTTTTTGTCATATCCCAGCAGATCATGGCTGTAACCCCCCACCAAAGGAAAGTAATGACATTTCCAAGTAATGAAGGTAGTTTGTGTCCAGTATTTGTTTTTCTGTTAATAGGAAACTAACCAGCACCGGTGCTTGTGCCAGACTAAGGTACTAAGAATTCTGGTGGCACACTAAGTGCACCACAAAGGCCAAGTAAGTATTACAAACATCTCAATTGCGTTAAAATATTCTTTTAGCCTCTTGAATACTAGAGAGATCGTTGGAGATCGCTTTAGTATTCAAGGGTTTAAGAGCCATTTTTAAATTTTTGTGGATTTTTTTTAGTTCCTCTCCCGTACCTAAGCGATGCATTTGGTTTGCTCTGTAGCTTCCTGCATAAGGCTATGTTCACAAGGACAACTTTATTGCAACAATAATAATGCTGAGCTAAACACACCGATGTGAAACAGATGGTTTCCAATGGTGCTATTCGCAAAGGTGATTTCCACCTCAGAGAACATACCGGAATGCAGTATGCTGCAACTTGGATCCAGATCCAGGTTACAACATTCCCATCTTCCTATGAACCGCCATGCAGATTATGCACATGTCCGATTCTGGAGCATCTGATACTGTTCACATCATCCAGTGACTGGCTGACCCTTGTGCGCATCCCCTGATAATATATTGCTGCCGGCTTTGTGACACACATCTTGCGTGCCTCCCATGTGATAGAATTTGAGTAGGAATGTTTAATGTTGGTAGTAAGTAGGCATGGATGACTTGCCATGCCCTAAAACTGAGTGAAGCCAAGTCTCGGTGGGAGCGTTACCTTAGTTACATATGCAGTCTCTGTGTAACTATATCACTATCATTTTTAACTCTTTGAATTCTAGAGGGATTTCCAACCTCTCACCATCTGAGCAGTCAGCCCAGTATCCATATCAAGTGTATTCGAATACTATTTGGTACAAATAAGGTAACACTTTGAATGCCAAAGAGGTACACAATGCATTGCAATGGGTACCTCTCTGACACTCAAAGGGTTAAGACTAGATGATTAGGCTAAAATTAGTCAGGTTATCACTACCAGTTAATCTGAATTTTCTTTTAGAAGGGTCTGGATCAGTGGTTTTTAATACGGGGTGCAATGGATCCGTGAGTGCCACTTTTTAAAAAAACACCAGTGTGGATTTTTAAGTATGTATTTAGGAACATTTTTATGCATAACTTACATTCTGATTCTGAGGGCTAACAACTGTAAATTAACTTATTTCAATCCTTCATTATGCTCTTAACTCTTTGAGGGCCAGAGTGGTGCAGAATGCATCGCAAAGCAATGCATTCCGTACCCCTCTGGCAATCAAAGGGTTAACAAATGACCTATGAAATGTTTGGGGATTCCCTGACATTCCCAGATCATGTGGTCAGGGTGCCTTGGGCAAAAAAGACTGAGAACCACTCGTCTAGGTTTTTATTGTTGGTTAATACAACCAGTATTACAAAAGGCAGAGTTTCAGTTTTAGTTCTCGGGCAATGAAAGGGTTAAGCTGTAGCCATCTTCCACATGTCCAGTGGCAGTCACAGAACCACACATATACAGTCTGAAACTCTTGGTTAGTTGTCCTGTCTGCCATTATTGAACTTTTTTTTCCTGTGGAACCGCCTTCAGTTATTTCAGAGAAGCCCATTGTTCACCAAAACATTGCTTGAGAACCACTGACATGGAAAATTGCTAATCAGGCTTCCACTCTTTGTGTGGGTTGATGTACATGACCTTTGTCCAGTATATCCATCTTTTGCTGTTCTCTGTTCTTGACTGTTCTGTGGAGAAGGTCAAGGTTGAAACAACATCCTTTGGCCAAGGACAAATTCCACAAATCAGAAACTTGTTTTTCTAATCAGCTTATTTTTTTTAATATTGCTGGCAATAGATGCCATAAAAGTGTATGGCAACTCCGTTATCTTTTTTTTCCCCCAACCTTTAACGCTACGAGGCCTAAGTCCTTTTACTAGGTGATTGTTTGTACTGGATAGTTAACCCTTTGAGTTCCAGAGGTGTAGGCAATGCATTGCTTACCCCTCTGGCACTCAAAGGGTTAAGGAGAGAGAGCGAGTGTGTGTGTGTGTGTGTGTGTGTGTGTGTGTGTGTGGGGTGGGGCAAGGCAAGGTGGGTTCACTACTGCATGAAGTTCATTTGCACCAAAAAATGTCATACACGAACAAAGTGGTTTATACAAAAGTCTTTCTTTTTCAGTGGCTACAGGGGCGTAGGAATTGGGGGGGACAGAAATCATGTGGGAGACAGATAATGTAAAATTCCCCCACAGGCGCTAGACTCACCGGCCCGGGGAGCGCAGGCTCTGGCTGACCGGCAGGAGGGGAGTGCACTACATAGCACTCCGTCCTGCCGGTCACCACCTTGTAGCATGGCCAAGCTGAGCAGACCACACTACAAGAGCTTCTGTATCCTCTACCCCGGTCTGATAGGAAGCTGCTCGCCGAGTGCAACAAGCAGCTTCCTGTCAGACCGAGTAGATGATCAGAAGCTCCTGTACTGTGGTCCGCTCTGCCATGCTACAAAGGAGGTACAGAAGGGCTGGAGGGGGGGCAAAGTGACACACACGGGGTTGGGGGGTGCAAAATGACACACACAAATGCTATCCCACCCCAGATTTGTGGGGGTTCCTACGCCTATGAGTGGATACCCACACTACTATATAGGCAAGAAAAAACATTGATCTGGCGCTAGTTATCTGAGCAAATGTAGTCAAGTTATTTGGAAGCAAAGATGTTGAACTGGACTGTGGAACTTGAAAGGTCTCGCTGACTCCATGCAATCGTCACATGATGAGGAAACATCACATCCGTTGCCAGTTTTCTTTAGGTTGCAGTGACCAGATGTGACCAACAGTTAGATAAGATAAATCAATGTCTAGCTGTCCAGAGCTGTTCTAACCCTTTGGGTGCCAGAGGCAGGGCTGGTATCTTGTGGCGTGGGGCAAATACAATAAAGTGTCCCATTTCTATTATCGTTTCAGCCCACTGTCCCAGCTGACCCCTTTTTTGCTAATTTCAAAATTGGCATTAAACATTGTAAAGTAAGTGATACAACGTACATTACAACGGAGGTGGGCTACACTTGTGATACTGCAAAGCTTACAGTTGATATGGAGCTATATTAGTGATACCACTGAGCTTACAATTGTAGTAAAGCTACACTATTGACACCATAGAGGTTACAAGGGAATGGGTTATACCACTAATGTAGCTACATTTGGATTGTAAGCTCTGTGTTATCATTAGCGTAGCTCCATTTCAGTTGTAAGCTCTGTGGTATCACTATTGTATCTTCATTTACAGCAGCAAGTGGGAGATTGAGTGAGGTAGTGGCCACCAGCCCAGGGGCAATTGTCCCCTGCCTCCCTGGCCAGAGGGGTACCCTTCTGACACTCAAAGGGTTAAGAACCCATGATGCATCTGGCAAATGCAGGTCCCCAAATATAGGTAAACAATTAGGGTTTTTTTAAAGACCAGAGGAGCTTGTAATGCATTGCTTCACAATAAGATGCATGCCACTCTGGTCTTCAAGGCATTAAAGGGATAGTAATACTTAAAATGTAACAAAATATATGTTGTAGGGTTTATCTCCCAGAGTAAAAAAAAAAGGTACTCCCACTGCTGAAAGGTGTTTTATTCAAAAGTTATTAAAGATCAAAGTTTCATTTTTTAAGTGCAGTATCACAATGGCCTGAAATTGTACAGTGGCGCTGTTTCTACACCATCCTATGGACAGCTCTGGTCCCGGGACCAGAGCTGTCCATAGGATGGTGTAGCAACAGCGCCACTGTACAATGTCAGGCCACTGTGATATTGCACCTAAAAATTTCACAAAAAAATTCAACTTTGAGCTGTAATAACTATTGAATAAAACACCTTTCAGCAGTGGGAGTACTCTTGTTTTACTCAGGGGGATAAACCCTACAACATATATTTTCTTATGTTTTAAGTATTACTATCCCTTTAAAGTGGACCTTTTACCATAAGACAAGTTTAGTTTGTTTTCAGAGAATCACATTCTGCCTGTATGTTCCACTTGCCATATTTCTGTAATAATTTATGAGGAAATTAACCCCGTTTTGGACACCAAGATGTGGTATTTTCGTTGATTCCCTGTACAGTATGCTGTTAGAAATGCCCCCAGATAATCCTGGACAATGAATCTAGTCAGGAATGCCTGTTCCCTCAGTAAGACTAGACTCTAAGCTTCACAAAACAGATCATTTTAAACCCTTTAAGGATCAGATGGGTGGGCAACGCATTGCTTTGCAATTATTTGCCTACCTCTCTGGTCCTTAGCCTCTAAACGACTGCGAGAATTGGCACGCAGGCGGCCGTTAAAAGGAGCCATTATCCGAATGGATTCTCTGACGGAAGAGCTTTGTGCAACTGCTCTGCCTTCCCACAATTCCACGATGTGACGGTCCTGACACGTCAAGGGTCCTTAAGTGGTTAAAGATGCTAAAGTGACATACAGGGTAGTTAACTCTTTAACCCTTAATGCCTGTGTGCCGTGCTGTGACAGTCACGCGGTTTTTGCGTTAAGGAACAGTGACAGTCATAGCACGTCACATACATTTTACTTGCAGCGCTCTTCCGGGAGTGCTGTAAGTAAAAACGGGGAGTGAAATTGACCATTCAAAGAGTGGAGCGGTCTCACAGTCCCCAGTGCGGAGTGCCGGTATGGGTCACGTGTACTGGCACGTTGGAAACATCAAAGTGGTCCTTAAGGGAATGTTAGTTCCCAGGACCCTAGACGTTAAGGGGATAACGACGTGTATGTATGTGTATGTATACCAATTATATACAAATATATATATAATTTTTTTTTTTTCTTTTTTATTATAACTCTTTACTGCTTATTTAACCTACTGAAAGCTACATATGAATCACACATTCTTTTGCAGTGTGTTGGAGATATCTCTTGCATCCTAGGTATTAATTAGATTGAGTAAGTAATCCACAGTAAATCTTATTGGACAAAGCATAAGCATGAAAACAGAAAACAAGCAAATGCACTTGTCTTTCCTTTCCTGTTGTGAAACAAAATAGCATAGTCTATGTAATTTAAACCACTGAGCATGAATAATGGAATGGAAATTGCACTTAATTACAAGGTTGATATTGGGTATTGAGACAACTCCTGTAATTATTCAGTTCTCTTGGAGGAGATGCATTATGGTGTGATAAAGAGGTGAAAAAGTTTGTATGTCATTCTGTGGAGCCAATGCACTAACATTTCTCCAACTTTCAACCATCAATTGAATGATATATTAACAATTAATTTAAATTAATATTCTTACATATATATCTATATTGGGAAAAAACAAGAGTGTTTCAGTAATTTTATGTTTATTGTTGGTGCCGATTCTCCCTCGAACTTCCGGCCACAGTTCTCCACCAACATGCAAAAAAAGACAAAAATGGAGAAAGTACAGACTGTAATATTTCACTGGAATTCAACCTCCACCGTGTTATTTGGACAGTTGTCCCCTTCACCGTGCTCACCACACTTTGATTAGTGGGCTAAATTCCCACTCAACTTTTTGTGAGGCGCAATCTCTCCTCAAGTTGTAAGCGCCCTGTACTGGATCAACCCCCAGTAGTGGTATACTGTATCTCTCCTCCACTCCTCCTTTTTGATCTCCAGACATCCTTGTAGTTCCTGCAGCTCCAGCAGTCTCCCTCTATCTAGGGACTCTATAGGACTCTGTATCACTTTGTAGCCTAACTATAATTATATAGTTAGGAAAGTATTACCACACTTATGGGCCAGTATATAGATCTTTTTATTTCTTAAAATTGATTAAAAACAATAATCGCTATAAATTACAGTATCACTGTTATATAAACATACAGACAATTCCTGTCCTCAGTTCTCTGCTAATATCACGCTCAACGCGTTTGACAGCTAAATAAAGCTGCTTTTTCAAGAGCAAAAAGATCATCTTTTTTTTAATTTCTCCAACTTTGGAGATCTTAGTTCATAGGCTCTATAGAATAACATAGGAACTGGAGAAGTCCTCGCCACTTTATTGCTCCTAAATGCACCCCTCCCATTTCAAGGTGACCTTGATTCTAGAAGAGTATGATACAGGTACTCACATACTTTGTAACAGTCAGCTGAGGTCACGTTTTGCTTTCAGCTTCCTTATCTTTTCTTTTTTAATATGTTTACACGCTGTCCCTGTCTGTAGTCTCAACAGTCTTTAGTTAAAGAAAAATATTAATGTCAAAATATTTTTGGTTCTCTAAATCATGAGTACCATGTTAAAATCATTGCCGCACAATGATGTAATTTGCAATTGCAATACCCTGGTGCAAAACTTTTTTTTTTTTTTCTTTTTTTTTTTTTCTTTTTTTTTTGGGGGGGAGCTCCTTAAGGCAAAAGTGTCTGTCATTAGGAGTTATTAGGGGTCCGTACCTCCCAAGTGTCCCCTCTTTAGGAAATATTAGGGGTCCGTACCTCCCAAGTGTCACTCTTTAGGAAATATAAGGGGCAGGCATATCACATGTAAGCTGGAGCACGGCTGATAAATCACCCACAGGACCAATCCCATATGGTGTCCATCCAAAACGTAGATGACATTCAGGTGGAGACTCTACAGGTAATCTAGGCTTCTTCCACCCAGTGTGTTTTTAGCGCACGGCTCTTTCTCAGAGGATGTCAGTGCAGTGAAAATATGAAAATGTATGAATGAGTATTACCAGTCAGAGATAGCAAGTTACTAGTCCACTGAATGTTAAACATAGAGTAGCATCATATTCTTGCTTACCCACTGGATGTGTTTTTACTAGTGGAAATTTCTTGTGCTTAAAGGGATAGTAATGTTTCAAAATAAAAGCAGCTCAAATTAATCTTCATAGTACTGGGCCATGGAGAGTGTTATTTGAATAATGTCAAAGTTGTAGTAATTGAATGATAAAGTATCCCCCTCCCACCCCTTTTACTGATGTAACACTACTCACCTCAGAGCAGCAAGACTGCCCAGATGGATTGTAGAGAGGGACAATCTTCCGTGATCATAAGGAAAACCTGTCAAGGAGGGCAGGGTTTTCCTTATGATCACAGTAAGAAGATTGTCCCTTGCTGTGATATGTCCGGTCAAGAGACCAGATTCCACATCTGAGGTGAGCAGTGTTACACTAGGTAAAAGGGGTGGGAGGGGGATACTTTATCATTCAATTACTCTTGAACTACAACTCTGACAGTATTGATATAACACTCTCCATGGACCAAATATTACGAAGATTAATTGGAGCTGCTGTTTTTGTGAAACATTACTGTCCCTTTTAAAGGGATAGTAATGTCCCATGCATATTTTTTTTTCATCTTGTAGTAGTTAAAAAGTGGAATTGAATGCAAAAAAACATATCTCTCAAACTGCTATGGTTTGAGAGATATCTGCATTCAAACTTTGTTGTTTCCTGCTGTCAGCTGTAAGGCCTTCAGCAGGAGATCCGTGTCGGCCGACACAAGGAGGCTTTGCAGCAGAGCCGCAATCGCGTTATTTAAAACAAATGACTTCATTGGAATGGTCTAAAAAGTGTGCTTGCAAACCAGGCACATGTTGTTGACCATTCCAATGCAGTTATTCTTTTTAAATAACGGATCTGCTGCAGAGCCTCCTCGTGTCGGCCGACACGGATCTACTGCTGAAGACTTCACAGTTGACAGCAGGAAACATCAAAGTTTGAATGACGATATAGCGGTTTGAGAGAGACGGTTTTTTTTTTTTTTTTTTGCATTCAATTCTACTTATAAATTACTACAGAATGCAAAAAAATGTTATGGGAAATTATTACCCCTTTAAGAATCAGATTGCTGTAAAGCAATGCGTTGTGTACCCTTGTCGTCCTTTAAGGGGTTGAGAACCAGAGGAGTATGCTTTGCAGTGAGTTGCACTCTTCTTCAGTCCTTAACCATTTGCTTGCCAGCGAGGTGTGCTGGAATCGATTAGGGCAAAAAAAAAAAAAAAGTCCCATGGTCCTTAACTGCCGGCCGCACGCAGCCACAGCTGGTCATTAAGGGGTTAAAGGAACACAAACACCTCCTAGTTAACACACACACCTTTCTATTTCCAGTTTTCTGCTCCCTCCCCAATATCCGATGACCACCTATTTTTTTTGGTGCTGCAGAGTCCCAGTCTTGATACTACGTCTGATCCAATAGGTCTTGCCATGTATTTATAAACATTACTTTTGTTGGCATTCAGAAATAAAACGTGATTCCCCCAATCCCATCTCTCAAACTGGCGATTTGAGAGAAATTTGGGACCAAAGTTCCCCCCTCCCTCCCCTTTCCCTGATGTCAGCACTCAAGCTGACTGCAGGGGAATCCTGTCCTGGGATCAGCCGGCGGCTCTTCTTGGTTTGCAAGCGCACTTTGTAGACCGTTCCAGTGAAGGATTTTTAATTCAAAAACGCGATCTCGGCTCTGCTGAAGAGCTGCCGGCTGATCCCAGGACCGGATTCCCCTGCAGTCAGCTTGATTGCTGACATCAGGGAAAGGGGAGGGGGGAACTTTGGTCCCAAATTTCTCTCAAGGTTTTAGAGATGGGACTGGGGGAATAACGTTTTATTTCTGAATGCCAACAAAAGTAATGTTTATAAATATATGGCAAGACTATCCCTTTAACCCCTTAACGACCCTTGACGGTCATAGTACGTCAAGGGTCGATTTGACTGAACGACCGATGACTGACGTACTATGACCGTCATCGAATTCCGGGCTCCCCCCACCGCTGCACGCCGGTCGGGGAGTCCGGAATGCAACGGAGCAATAAAAAAAAAAAAGCTCCGTTGTCATTCAGTCGCGTCCGCGTCCGGATTCCCCGGTCGTTAACATAGCCATGCATCACACGGCAATGTGTCGCATACACCTCCAGCACTCAAAGAATTAACAATTTGAGTGCCAGAGGGATAAGGAACGCATTGCAAAGCAATCATATTTAATATTAATATTTAATATATTAATTTAATATTTATTCAACCAAAGCTTTTGGTAAACTGTTTACATTTTCTTTGTGTATATAGGTGTGTGCTTTTTTTAAACTTTATTTGCCAAAAAATTAGTCACACTCTTTGTTTAAACATAAGTAGCTAACATTCTTGACAAGAAGGTGGTAATAATACTTTTTTGTAAACTTTAGATTTGTCTTGAACCGCTGTTTGAACTTTACTGCATGAAATAACTTACCTGGCCAGACCAACCTGTTCTGTGGTCCTGCTGCTTAATGGAGTTTGGTTGCAGTTATTGCTGCCTAGACCAGGTCTGTCCAAGTCCAGTCCTCCAGCGCCACCAACAGGCCAGGATGTAAGGATTTCCCTGATTACACACAGGTGAGTCAGTCACAGTGAATGATCCACTGATTATCTCACCTGTGTGTAACCAGGGAAATCCTTACATCCTGGCCTGTAGGTGGTGCTAGAGGACTGAACTTGCACAACCCTGACCTCCATAATGGCTCAGTACTACCTTGGCTAGCAGCATTAGGATTATGGCAGGTGTGTATTGCGTAGCAATGCTTTTGTAGACCTCTCTAGCATTCAAGGGGTAAAAAGACCAATTTGAACCAAGGGAAATCTTTGTTTGTCCCTCATGGGGAAGTTATGAGCCCGAATAGCTGGTTTATAGGCATATTTGGGAATTCTCCAGATCTGCTCGCGAGACTGGTTTTTAGTGTTATTTACTGGGTTTCTGGAGAGGCCGATTCCCCAGCTTTGGTCAGTTTCCTGGATAACTCTGCCCACTTCCCACCCTGTTCCGCCCACGCCCCACCCATTCTAATAGTAAACTCCACCTCTTCTCCTCTCAATCCCATTAAGCCCCACCTATTCTGTGATGCGATTCGCTTCATTTAGACATGCCTGTTCCCAGCCCATGAGTGATGTCCGGGGGCACCAATGAAGAAAGTTTCCATGTATGTTTATAGGCCGTGCACATGGGCGTCCTGTGCCCCCCCCTACAATTTCCCCCTCCATATAAACAAAGGGGCTTGATGGGCTGGCCTGGGGGTCATATTATGGCTTTGTCCCCCCCCCCACACACACACACACACACACACTGGAAAAATTTGTACGGATACCACCAGCCGTACACATATATAATTCTCAAAATTACATTAGGGGTTTGAGAGAGAGGATTTGTTGCATATAGTTGAACTTTTTAAGCGCTACAAAACGATAAAGTTTTTTTCTGGGACATTACTAACATTTTAACCGTACATTTGCTGTTTTTTGTCTAACACCAGCAGTTTTTAGCCAGTTTTCAAATATGCAAAGTTGAATTAAGGTGAAAGTCCCGCTTAGTTTCAGCAGTCCATACCTGCAGGCCAGATACATGTCATTTGAAAGAATGCAGAAAAACTACCAGAGACATTTTCCTTTTTTCCTTTGGGCCAGCGTTCATTATCATCATATCATATTTGTGGAGGCGATGTTGTTTTCCCCATTCGTCCTCAAAGAATGGAAGTCATTAAAATTCATGGTAGTCGCGGGGTAAATGATAAAATAGCTGATCTATTACATAGCAGGGCCAGCTTAGCTTATAGTGAACACTGGATTGTTTACCTTTCGCCTACTTGGCCGTGCAGACGGTGAAGCCTTTCAGTTTGCTGTACTTATTGAGCTGTGGGAAACTGTTAAAGGAACCAGAAGTAACGGTTGGGAGGACAATGTAAGGTGTGAGTTTTTACCCCCACAACTTCCTCTTCCAATTTTATGACCCAACAGGAAGCAAAATTTGGGATTGACTGTATTACAGGTTCTCATCTCAATATTGCTGGAAGGGCTTATTGGCAATAGACTTCTCTAGGCACTGAGGGGTCTTACTAACCCTTTGAGTGCCAGAGGGGTACGCAACTCATACCCATCTGGCGCTCAAAGGGTTAAGGAAGCAACAAGCCACAATGGAGCAAACCAGCTGCACCATAGGGGAAGAAAAAAAGCCATGTTTTTATTTTCTAACTCCTTGGATGCTAACAAGATCTCCAACATATTGTGAAGAAATGCTTTGGAGACCTCTATAGCATTTAAGCTATTAAAAGGATAGTAATGTTTCACAATAAAAGCAGCTCCAATTAATGTTCATAGTATTTGGGCCATGTAGAGTGTTATTTCATTACTGTCAGAAATGTACTTCAAGAGTAATTGAATGATAAAGTATCCCCCTCCCACCCCTTTTACTGATGTAACACTGCTCACCTCAAAGCAGCAAGACTGTCCGGATGGATCACAAGAGAGGGACAATCTTCAGTGATTATAAGAAAAACCTGTCAAGGGGGCAGGGTTTTCCTTATGATCACAGTAAGAAGATTGTCCCTTGCTGTGATCTGTCCGGTCAGGGGACAAGATTCTACATCTGAGGTGAGCAGTGTTACATCAGTAAAAGGGACAGGAGGGGGATACTTTATCATTCAGTTACTCTTGTACTACAACTCTGACAGTATGGAAATACATGGCCCAAATACTATGAAGATTAATCTGAACTGTTTTTTTATGAAACATTACTGTCCCTTTAAAATAACCATAAATAAATGGGGCCGAAGGGCCTTCTGCAGAAAGTAAGAGATGAGAACCATAGGAGGGGGCATGAAAACTTGATGATTTTAACCCTTTGGGTATGCAACACATTACAAAGCAAAAAAAAATATTCACAAGAACTTTTGCAGCTGATTTTCGCATCACTCTTTTGTACTGAAGCGGGGGGTTACTCGAGGTTGGGTTATATGTAAAAATGAGCCGAGGTGGCTGCCGGGATTGTGTAGCGATTAATCTCAGAGGCACGATTCACAGGCTCCAAGCAGTAGGGGAGAGGTTACTGTAGGACATTGCACTGTGTCGCTTTTCAGTACTTCTGCTTTGGTAACCAGGATGCTGAAAGCACAGAGGAATGAAGTGGCTTGCTTAACCCTTTCATGTCAAAATACTTTTGATTTCAAACCAGCTTGCCTTTATGGAAATCGCTCTCACAATATATACATATAAAAAAGACCTTTTACACCACAACTTCACCATAGGTGTGATCATAAAATTCTGCAAATTCCCTTTGATTTAAATGCATCTGTTAACCCCTTGAATGCTAGAAATCTCTCACAATGCATTGGAAACGTCTTTAGTGTCTACATCAGTGGTTCTCAACCTTTCTAGTGCCGCGACCCTTTGATAAAATTTCCCAAGTTGTGGAAACCCCTAACAGTAAAATTATTTTCGTTGCTCCTTCATCGCTGTAATTTTGCTACTGTTATGAATCAAAATATAAATATCTGATGGTTTTAGGCGACCCCTGGCAAATTGTCATTCGACCCCCTAAGGGGTCCCGACCTACAGGTTGAGAACCACTGGTCTTCATGCTAAATGTTACACGTTGGTCTAGTGAGGAGGAGGAGTGACTCAGTTACTGGTTGTGTCACATTGTGTAATCCCCGTGTGATTTGGCCTAGTTCATATTGAGCTCTCATTGTGCACATACTGCTATATTTGGCCTTTTTCTGTGGCTACTGTAATCTTTTTAATATATCTGTCGTTTATATACAATGTAACACTTCCTCTTTCATTACTTAAAGGGATAGTAATGTTTCAAAATAAAAGCAGCTCCAATTAATCTTCCTAGTATTTGGGACATGAAGAGTGTTATTTCAGTACTTTCAGAGTTGTAGTTCAAGAGTAATTGAATGGTAAAGTATCCCCCCCCCGCCCCTTTTACCTAGTGTAAGCCACCTCCTCTCAGATGTGGAATCTGGTCTCTTGACCGGACAGATCACAGCAAGGGACAATCTTCTTACTGTGATCATAAGGAAAATCCTGCCCCCCTTGACAAGTTTTTCCTTATGATCACAGTAAGAAGATTGTCCCTTGCTGTGACCTGTCCGGTCAAGAGACCAGATTCCACATCGGAGGAGTGCAGTGTTACATCAGTAAAATGGATGGGAAGGGGATACTTTATCATTCAATTACTCTTGAACTACAACTCTGACAGTATTGAAATAACACTCTCCATGGCCCAAATACTATTAAGATTTATTGGAGCTGCTTTTATTGTGAAACATTACTATCCCTTTAAAGTGTACCTGTCACCCCTGTGGCAATTTCAGTTTATTTTACAGGGAATTAAAACTTGTCTATATGTTGTACTATCAACCTTTTCTGTAAAATGAGTAGTTTTTGATAAATTAATTCTTAATGTGTATATAATAGGGTTTATCATCCTGAGTAAAACAAGGGTTCTTCCACTGCTGAGTAGTATTTTATTCATACATTATTGCAGGTCAGACTTGAATTTTTAGATGCAATATCTGAATGGCCTGGAATTTTACAGTGGCGCTGTTGTTACGCCATCCTGTGGACAGCTCACCAAAAATCTCAATAGAATGTTGTGGCAACAGCGCCACTCTAAAATTTCAGGCCATTGAGATGCTGCAGCAAAAAAAAAAAAAATCTTGTTTGAACTACAATAACTTTTGAATAAAATGCCTCTCAGCAGTGGGAGTTCCCTTGTTTTACTTGGCCGGCTAAACTCTACAATATATATAATTTTACATATTACATGTTTCTATCTCTTTAACCTTTTATGTTTTGGTGACACATTGTGGCATTTTATGCTAATTAGCTCTGTTCACATAGCTCACTGTTATGAATGTGACATAAGAAAAGAGAGGAGGTGCCCAATAACGTGACATTGCTGGAATATGCAGTGTATCAATATTCCTGAGCTGCTGACATAAGCACATACAGAGATATCAGCCAACTCCATTCAGAAGCAATGGGAAGCTGGAACAAAAACAATGTTAATGACACAGGCCTCCTTACTCGTTTCGTGGGTATAGTGCCACTTAATCGGAGAAATTGGCCTTTAAAGAGGAAGTATATAATATTAAAGCACATTGTATGTATAAGTTTTCTCAAGGCATCTAGGGAGGTGTGTGTCCCTTTTAAATGGGTCTTTTAGCATCTTGAATATTAGAGACACCTCCTGCATTCAAGGGGGTTAACAGGCCAGCTCCAATTCAACCGGAATTGTATTTGTTCTTTATGGTGCAGTCAGTCACATCCGTCTCATTATGTGGCTCAGCGCAGAAGCTAACTAGCATAAAGGGCCACATTGTCACCAACAAATAAAAGGTTAATCTTAGTGACTGGTCTGCTTTAAGGGGGTTCTTAAAGGGATAGTAATGTTTCACAGTAAAAGCAGCTCCAATTAATCTTCATAGTATTTGGACCATGGAGAGTGTTATTTCAGTACTGTCAGAGTTGTAGTACAAGAGTAATTGAATGATAAAGTATCCCCCTCCCGCCCCTTTTACTGATGTAACACTGCTCACCTCAGAGCAACCAGACTGTCTGGATGGATCGCAGAGAGGGACAATCTTCAGTGAGTATAAGAGAGAACCTGTCATGGGAGTTAGGGTTTTCCTTATGATCACAGTAAGAAGATTGTGAGCTGTCTGGTCCCAGGACTAAAATTCCACATCTCGGGGGCTGTTTACACTAGGTAGAAGGGGCGGCTCCACTTTAAAACCTTTGCTCTCAGAGATAATGCAACAGGTATCCAGTGTTCTGGTTTTGTAGGGTTATATATGAACAATATCCCACTTTTGCCTGTGGTGAGCGGAGTCTCACATGCCTAGTAAGATAAACAAGAAGTTCCTTGCTTCTGTCATGTGATGGTTAACAGGACCGTGATGGTCACTAAACCCTGATATGACTCCTAACGTTGTGCCATTCTGTATGTCCCTTCTAGGTGGAGATGTCCCTGCTACAGCAGTGCTACCAGGATTTGTCCGCACAGATCAACCTTATCCTGATGGAGAGGCTGTGGTACGTGATGTTGGAGCAGTTCCTCATGAAGTATGTCTGGAGTGCGTCTGGCCTAGTAATGGTTGCTGTGCCCATCATCACAGCTACTGGTTACTCTGCGAGCGGTAAGCACATGGGCTGCAATAGGACTGCGATAAAAACAGTGGTATTCTGCCCTTAAAGGGATAGTAATACTTCATTTTAAAGCGGAACTTTCACCTAGAACAAACTAAGCCTACCCCGCTTAGTTATTATGATAAATGTCAGTTCTTGTTATTCATAAGATTAAAAATAGTACATAACAGTTAGAAAACACGTTTTACTTTGTCCGTATTTGAGAGGTAGAGCGGCGCCATGTCAGTTACGTACAAGTTGATCTCCAGCCCACTCCACGGACGTGCGCTTCAGAGGGCGTTGAAAGTACATCCCATTTTTGTCTCCGGCAGAGCGTGCTGGCTATGAATGTGGGCAGGATTAACTGCCTTCGGGGAGGATCTAAGAAGCTCAGCTTTGTCCCACATTGGGCCAATATATACAGTGCGAGCGCTTTACATTAACGCGCTCGCACAGCTCTGGCATGACCTGGCCACGCACAATTCAAGGGGCGCGCCAGGTCACATGCCATAGAAGAGACTGACGTAGGATTCCGGGGCAGGACGGAGGTGTCGCTCGCACAAGCCCTGTGGGAGTGTCTTATGCACCATACGGTGCACGGCTACAGAGCGAATGGAAGGGATTACGTCATTAGGTAAATACTTAAAATATGAAAAGCTCCGTTTATACGAATTTACAGGATACCATACACACAAATATAGGAATAGGAGAAACGATTGAACATATAAAGCCACACTCAGACACAAGTGAAAGTTCCGCTTTAACTTTATTTTATTTTGTAGGCATTAAAAAAACATGAAGAACGATATAAGTATTATCTCTCAAACCTTTATGGTTTGAGAGATATTCACAAGCAAAGTTTCCCCTCCCGCCCCTTTTACCTAGTGTAAGCCATCTCTTCTCAGATGTGGAATCCAGTCCATAGACCAGACAGATAACAGCAGGGGACAGTCTTCTTACTGTGAGAACAATGAAAGCCCTGCCCCTCTTGACAAGTTTTTCAGGTTTTTCCCTTATCTTAATTGAAGATTGTCCCTCTCTGCAGTCTACCTGGGCACCTCCCTTCTGATCTGGCTGAGCAGTGTTACATCAGTAAAAGGGGTGGGAGGGGGATACTTTGTCATTGAATTACTCCTGTACTACAACTCTGACAGAATTGAAATAACACTCTCCAAAGTCCAAATACTATGATGATTAATTAGAGCTGCTTTTATTATGAAACATTACTATCCCTTTAAACAGACTTAATATGAACCGAGTAGTATATTTGCGGAGCAGGGATGGACAAGGAGCATGCCCCCCCAAGCTAATGTTGAGGATGATGGGACATGTAGTCCAGCGTCAGACAGGGGGTTGTGAATTGCTTTCCCTAAGTCGAAGATACCTTTGTAGCCTGTCATTATAGCTTTTAGTGTGTATATCTTCCTTCCACTCACACTGTTCTTACATTTAAAGGAACACAGACAACTAATAATAATAACCCCCCCCCCCCATTGCGTTAACTTGTGCAGAAAGTCCTAAAGGCCTTTATAAATTAGTCCTGTATGAGCTGGTTCCTCAGAATTAACCTTTAATCATTATTGGATATCATGGCCAAGGAGGTAGAAATGGATGTTTTTTTTTGTATTGCTCACTGATCTGCCAAAACTCCTCCCACAGACTGTTTCCTAGGAAACCATCAATGGGGAGGAGTTTTGGGGTGTAAAGTCATTTAAAAGGAATCATGTCTGCTTCCATAGGTGTGATATCCTGTACTAATTAACTATATATTAATTATGGGGAGCCATTCCAATGGCCACCGTGTCTTTTCCTTAGCGGGTGTAGTGTTATATTGCTCCGCTAACCCTAATTTTCTGAGCAGGACTCCTCCCTCTGGAGGCATCTAGAGGGAGTAGCTGTCAATATCAAGACTGATCTAAAAGTGTAAAAGAGGTGAAAGTATAAAAAGAAAAAAAAGAAGTATAAGCAATTTGATTTTACATATTATACAACATTAGAATATGTAGTTAAATTGGGGTGTGACTGTTCCTTTTTTACCCTTTGAGTGCCAGAGGGGTACGCAATGATACGTACCACTCTGCCACTTAAAGGGTTAAGACTTGAAAGCAAAAAGATTCACTCTTTTTTTCTGGAACGGAGAGCAGAAATAAATTACATCTCGTTTAGTGCGTGTGACCGTTTCATTGCCAAGTTCGGGAATTAGCCAATACTGATAATACAAGGCCATCATCAGAAATGCCAGATAACTCTGACCAAAGTACAGTGTAAAGGGGAGATAAATAAGAGCGTCCTAGGATGTTTGCAGGCCTGTAGAATTGGTCTGGAGGGATAACCAAGGTAAAATCCCAGGAGGTCCAGTTGTTGTCACCTTTTGTTTAGTCCACTGCCAATATGGCATAAACAGTTTGTGCTGAGCAGTTCATCTAGAGCACGTAAGCCCATTCATCATGTACAGTAATCCCACTTCTCTTTGAGATCAGTAAATGTTATATAATAAATATGGCTTTGGTTAGGGTAGTTGAAAGGGATAATATGGTCACATCCTATATAATAATTCGCTAGAATGTGTTTAACGACAGTCATACGCAGTAGACACTGCCTGCGCTGCGGCTTCGGAGTGTCCAGCTCTGTATCAGCCGTGGCGTGGGCAGTCCGTACTGCGCATGACTGCCCCGCGACCGGCTGACAGTGGCACTGTGGCCCGTGTAACGGGCTCTTCAACTAGTATTAAGTAAACTGTATCTTGTAGCCATTACAAAACTGAACTAAATGCCCCCAGTCCCATCTCTTAAACCTTTATGGTTTGAGAGATATTCGGGACCAAAGTTCCCCCATCCCTCCCTTTTCCCTGACGTCAGTGCTCAAACTGACTGCAGGGGAATCCGGGAGCGGCAGAGGCTCTTCAGCAGAGCTGAGATCACATTACTGAGACCAAAATCTTTCACTGGAACGGTCTACAAAGTGTGCTTGCAAACCAAGCACACTTTGTAGACCGTTCCAGTGAAGGATTTTTGTCTCAATAATGCGATATCGGCTCTGCTGAAGAGCCTCTGCCGCTCCCGGGACCAGATTCCACTGCAGTCAGTTTGAACGCTGACATCAAGGAAAGAGGAGGGAGGGGGAACTTTGGTTTGAGAGATGGGACTGGGGGCATGTAGTTTAGTTTTGTAATGCCTACAAGATACAGTTTACTTAATATGTGACCATACTATCCCTTTAAGTACGGCCTGATTTCTTATTAGGCTTAGTAAGCAACTTCCTACAATGCCCAGTTTAAGGGCTGCCTCAGCTGTGCTGGCCACGCCCACTGTCTGAGTTGTAGGGTGTGGCCAGAGCAATCAATTCTCCACCCATTCCTTGTTTAGGGATGCCAATTTACATATTCTTTTATGTGATACTAGTTTTAAAGCCAGTGTACACGGGCCAACACTGGCAGTACTGACTACCTGAAAGCGCCACAGCTGATACGGATTGGGGCGCTCTGAATTTAGACCGTGGTCCTCTCTGCGCACCTTCCAGTCCCAGGACATCGGTCTGAATTCGGAGCGCCCCGCTGTGTATCAGCCGCGGCACGGGCAGTCTGTACTGCGCATGACTGCAGCACATGCAGCCGTCTCTACTGCGCATGACGGCTTCTGACAAACATCCTTAGTGAATTATAATATAGGATTTCTGGGGGTGTGGCCATGGGCTGGCCTAGGACCACCAGTGATGTAAATTCAGCCCTAGTTACCTGGCAGTGTCTGTTAATGCTTTGCCATAATAAGAAATGGCCACAGCCTCTACATTAGGCAGGTACTAATATTACACAACTCCCATCCATGCTCCCTACCTACTTCCTTTCTCTCTTGTTTATTAGATTCTGAGGAGGTGAAGAAAGCTGCCATGGAGATGAAGGAGGAAGAGCTGGTTAGTGAGCGAGCCGAGGCCTTCACCACAGCAAGGAACCTTCTAACCGCTTCAGCTGATGCTATAGAAAGAGTTATGTCCTCCTATAAAGAGGTGTGTCACATATAGGTCTTCTGACTAGTATTACATTAACAGAACAGTAAAGTTTTATTGAGAGAAAAAAAAAGTTATATTGTTTTTCCTGCTGAGTTCAACAAGGGTCGTGCTGCTGGCAGATGCTTTATTCAAATGTCATCACAGAAACATCGATTTTTGACAGCAAAAAAAGAACCAGTCTGCCCATTTCCCTATCTAATTAAAATGCACAATCTTACATGCTTCTCAGAATAGACTTATGTCTATCCCAGGCATTTCTGAATTCCGTAGGAGTATTTGTCCCTACCACTTCCGCTGTGAGGCTGTTCCTTGAGTCTAGCACTCTTTCTGTAAAGTAGTACTTACACACATTACTTTTGAATTTTCCACCCTTTAACTTTAGATAATGACTTGTAGTATTTTACTCTTTTCTTCCCTCCTGAACTATATTAAATCCCTTAATATATTTAAATATCTCTATCTTATCAACCCTCTCCCTCCGCTCTTCTAAGCTACACTTATTCAGTTCTTTGAGTTTATTCTGGTTCCCAGTGTCATGAAGACCCTGCACCATTTTGGTGGCTCTTCTTTGAACAGACTCTCTGGCGCTGAAAGGGTTAACTGCCTCGACTATGGAATTCAGGGCACATCATTTTTGCAATTACATTCCTTTTTAAAGAGATATTATTGTTACGTTTTATTAAAACTCAGTCTTGTAGCTATTAAAATACTAAACTAAATTACCCCAGTCCTGTCTCTCAAACCTTCATGGTTTGAGAGAGAATTGCAGCAAAAGTTTCCCCCTCCCTCCTCTTTCCCTGACGTCAGCGCTCTAGCTGACTGCAGGGGAATCTGGTCCCATGTGCCTGCAAGCACACTTTGTAGACCATTTCAATGAAGTAACTCTCTTTTTATGTCTCTCGATCTCAGCTCTGCTGAAGAGCCTCCGGTCCTGGAATCGGATTCCCCTGCAGTCAGCTAGACCGCTGACGTCAGGGAAAGGGGATGGAGGGGGTGTGCTTACCTGCGATTATCTCTCAGACCATAAAGGTTTGTGATATAGGACTGGGGTTATTTCGTTTTTTTTTTAATAGCTACAAGGTTGAGTTTTATTAAAATGTAACAATACTATCCCTTTAAAGCGGAACTAACACCCCTACAAGATTTAGCCTCAGTTAGAGTGCTATAATCCGTTATAACACGCTGTGTATTTATTTTGTTTTTTAACCCCTTAAGGACCAGACATTATGGGACATTTCCGTCCCATAACGTCCGCATAGGGGCACGTTGACGAGCCGGTACACGTGACCTGTCACGTGTATCGGCGCGTCACTATGGGGCTTGAAACAGATCGCTCCGATCTTGGAGCGGTCTATTTCATGCCCCATTTTTACTTACAGCGCTCCCGGTAGAGCGCTGTAAGTAAAAAGTACGTGACGTACCAGGACCGTCAAGGGTCTTTCAAGCAAGTTTACCCTTGACGGTCCTGGTACGTCAAGGGTCCCTAAGGGGTTAAACGTGTTATTAAAGAATAATCACTAATTGCAAAAAGTACCTGGTGACGTCTTTCCCACAGAAAAGCGCACTGCGCATGTCAGCACAGAGCCAATCGGCTCTCTTGTAACTCCCCCGGCTACACAAAAACACCTACGTCATCAGCTTTATATTCTCGGACCAGCAGGAGAATATAAAGCTGATGACGTAGGAGTTTTTGTGTAGCCGGGGTAGTTACAAGAGAGCCGATCGGCTCTGTGCTGACATGCGCAATGCGCTTTTCTGTGGGAAAGACGTCACCAGATACTTTTTGCAATTAGTGATTATTCATTAATAACACGTTTAAAAAACAAAATAAATACACAGCGCGTTATAACGGATTATAGCCCTCTAATTGAGGCTACATCTTGTAGGGGTGTTAGTTCTGCTTTGAATACAAGTATTTGTTACATTTTCTAGTCAGTTTATGGATTATACCTGCACTCCTTGTATGCAATTCCAGTCCAGTTTTTGGCAAGAACACATAAAGAAAAAGATATACATTTAAAATTGCTGGAGAGCAACGAATTTTGACCAAAATATCCAATAGCAAAAACACAAAATATTGATGCATATCCACATTTAATCAGTACTAGTACTTTACTCTGTGGCATATTGCCAGTGTATCGCCACTATATTAAAGGGATAGTAACACTTAATATGAAAAAATACGCTGTAGGGTTTGTTCCCCTGAGTAAAACAAGGGTACTTCCACTGCTGAGAGGTGTTTTATTCAAATGTTTTTACAGGTCAAACTTTAATTTTTTGTAGGTGCAATATCACAGTGACCTGAAATTGTGCAGAGGTGCTATTGCTGCACCATTTTATGGAGATTTATGGTCAACTGACCAGAGATGTGCATAGGATGGTATTGCAAGAGCTACACTGTACAATTTCAGGCCTTTTAAGTCGATGGGAATATTTATATATCCACTGAAGTTTTTTTGTTTTTTTTTTCACCTGGAACAATTCATTTCTTTTTAATACATTCGTTTCTCTATGTTGGCAACAGGGGTGTTGCTAGATTACTGACTGAGGGGACTAACACCCGAGGTCTCATGCTTAACCCCTTAAATGGATAGTAATACTTCGTTTTATCTTTATTTTATTTTGTAGGCATTAAAAAAATGAAGAACGATATAAGTCTTATCTTTCAAACCTTTATGGTTTGAGAGATATTCACAAGCAAAGTTTGCCCTCCCCGCCCCTTTTACCTAGTGTAAGCCATCTCTTCTCAGATGTGGAATCCAGTCCATAGACCAGACAGATAACAGAAGGGGACAATCTTCTTCCTATGAGAACAATGAAAGCCCTGCCCCCTTGACAAGTTTTTTTTAGCTTTTTCCCTTATCTTAATTGAAGATTGTCCCTCTCTGCAGTCTACCTGGGCACCTCCCATCTGCTCTGGCTGAGCAGTGTTACATCAGTAAAAGGGGCGGGAGGGGGATACTTTGTCATTGAATTACTCCTGAACTACAACTCTGACAGAATTGAAATAACACTCTCCAAAGTCCAAATACTATGCTGATTAATTAGAGCTGCTTTTATTATGAAACATTACTATCCCTTTAAAGACCAGAGTGGTGGGCAACACGTTGCTTCACAATTCATTGCCCACTCCTCTAATCCATAAGGGATAAAAGCACCAGGCCTTGTTGCCAGCTTGGAAAATGTAATTTTGCCAATCTCCCTTCTGTTAATGGTGCAATAGGGTTCCAGGTTTCACTGATAATGCCTTAGGTTGACACAAGACTCTGGTCTTCTGGGAACCTAGTCACCCACTGGGTTGGCATCTTTACTAGAATCTAATGGATTCCTTAACTAAATTGGATATTGCTGGTTAATAGTGAAATTTGACCCTGGCAGATAACGGAGCTGGCCGGCTACACAGCTCGAGTTCACGAAATGTTTGAAGTGTTTGAGGACGTGCAGAATGGCGTCTACAAACGGCCAGGAGAGCTGGAAGAGGCCAATCCAAAGAACCGGGATGTCATCCAGCATGGCATTCGCATTGAAGGGCCACTTCAGATAAAAGGTATGAGGGGAATGCCAGAACCATGTGACTTTTCAAGGTTTAGCAATGCACTGCACTGGTGTCAATCACTGTAGGCCTTAAAGGGATAGTAATACTTCGTTTTATCTTTATTTTATTTTGTAGGCATTAAAAAAACCTGAAGAACTATATAAGTCTTATCTCTCAAACCTTTATGGTTTAAGAGATATTCACAAGCAAAGTTTCCCCTCCCGCCCCTTTTGCCTAGTGTAAGTCATCTCTTCTCAGATGTGAAATCCAGTCCATAGACCAGACTGATAACAGAAGGGGACAATCTTCTTCCTGTGAGAACAATGAAAGCCTTGCCCCCTTGACAAGTTTTCAGGTTTTTCCCTTATCTTAATTGAAGATTGTCCCTCTCTGCAATCTACCTGGGCACCTCCCTTCTGATCTGGCTGAGCAGTGTTACATCAGTAAAAGGGGGGGAGGGGGATACTTTGTCATTGAATTACTCTTGAATTACAACTCTGACAGTATTGAAATAACACTCTCCAAAGTCCAAATACTATGATGATTAATTAGAGCTGTTTTTATTATGAAACATTGCTATCCCTTTAAAGGAACAGTATAACTTTTTGATGAAAACAAGGGTATTATTATCTTTATTTATATAGCACCAACAAATTCCACAGTGCTTTACAATAGGGAATAGACATACAGAGATATTAAATCGCACAAATTAAATGTGGAGAACAGAAGGAACAGAGGGCCCCCTGCTGGTGAGAACTTACAGTCTAGTGGTAGGTAGGCAGGACACAGAAGGAGTAAGTGCTATTGGGTGTAAGTGTCTCCTGCCACACGAACTGCCGGTCAGTGGGTGGGAGTGAGAAGTGCTGTTGAGTGCAGTGGTCCAGGCAAGGTTATATCTATTGCTGAGAGAGATTTTTTGAACATATAAATTCTCCCCTCTGGTACAGTCAGTTTGCTGCCGATTTGCACCTTCTTGACTTATTGATTTGAACCTTTACAGTGGAAAGAGAGTTAAAGGGATAGTAATACTTAAACATTACTATCCCCCATCTTGTAGCCCTTCAAAAAAAAAAAATGAGCCCAGCGGCATCTGTCAGACCTTTTTGGTTTGAGAGATATCCGCTTTCAAAGTTCCCTCTTTTTGCCTTTCCCCTCACGTCAGCATTCAAGCTGACAGCAGGGGAATCCGGTCCCGGGACCGGCGGTGGCTTTGCAGCAGAGCTGAGATCACTAAAAAAGGTTAAGGGTTTCTTTTTTATTAACGCGATCTCTGGTCTGCTGCAGAGCCTCCGCCATCAGGAGAGAGGGAACTATGAAAGTGGATATCTCTCAAACCATAAAGGTTTGAGAGATGCCGCTGGGCTCATTTTACTCAGTTTTTGAAGAGCTACAAGATGGGGAGGGGGATAGTAATTTTTAAGTATTACTATCCCTTGAAGAGGGCCCTTTACATAAATCAAAACAGAATACAGTGCCCATTGGAACCTTCCTCTGAAGCAAGGGCTTGTACAGAGGTGTACAACACATTGGATAACATGGGAATTTGAGAGTTTATCACCTTTATGGATATAAACTGTTGATCTCCTCCAAATATGCATGGTACGGTCAGGAGACATCCCATGCAATGCACTACATGGTGTATCAATGACTGTTATCTGTCTTCCAGGGCAAGTGGTGGACGTGGAGAACGGGATCATATGTGAGAATATTCCTATTGTGACTCCTACCGGAGATGTGGTGGTAGCTAGTCTCAATATTCGGGTAAGTAAGATTGTGTTACACTTATTGGTTTGTTCGGAGCTGAAGGTCTGCACTGAAGAACACTTGGAATCATTTGTTAATGATATTTGAGCTAATAATATATTAATTTCTGTTTACACATTTCCATTAACGATTTCATGTTCAGAGAACATAAACTCGATGCTTCTGAGCGATGACTAGCCGTAGAACAGGCCATTGCGCTGTTTGTTCATCCTCTGAAGCCTCTCACATTTTGTATATCTATTTTTAATAGGCTTAGGGGCCTTCCTAAGAGTAATGGGTAATCCAGATGTGGACCCCTTGCTCTAAGTGCCTAGGGAATCCAGCTGCACCTCACTGACCAAGGCCCAACAAGGCCAAAACATACATCTGGGGTTAGTTGGTGTTCCCGTGCAAAGGGGACTTGTCTGTCATTTTGGAACTGGATCACGAGATTAGTCTAATATGTAAGTGGAAATTTCTCCTCTGTAATGGCACTAGAGAGCTAACACTTGGCTCTTCTGAGCGGTGTCTAGCTGTAGGACAGGACATTGTGCTGTTCCATTTCCAGTTTATTGAAATGGAATGTTTAAGTCCTTGAATGTTGCATTGGAGACGTCTCTAAAATGCAAAAATGTTATAGGGTTATAGGGTGTGTGCCTCTCTCTCTTCTCTTTTCTCTCTCTTCTCTCTCTTCTCTTTTCTCTCTCTTCTCCCTCTTCTCTCTTCTCTCTCTCTGTCTTCTCCCCTCTCTTCTCCCTTCACTCTCACTTCTCCCCTCACTCTCACTTCTCCCCTCACTCTCACTTCTCTCCTCACTCTCTCTTCTCTCCTCACTCTCTCTTCTCCCTTCACTCTCTCTTCTCTTCTCCCCTCACTCTCTCTTCTCTTCTCCCCTCACTCTCTCTTCTCTTCTCCCCTCACTCTCTCTTCTCCCCTCACTCTCTCTTCTCTTCTCCCTTCACTCTCTCTTCTCTCCTCGCTCTCTCTTCTCCCTTCACTCTCTCTTCTCTCCTCGCTCTCTCTTCTCCCTTCGCTCTCTCTTCTCCCTTCGCTCTCTCTTCTCCCTTCGCTCTCTCTTCTCCCCTCACTCTCTCTTCTCTTCTCCCCTCACTCTCTCTTCTCTTCTCCCCTCACTCTCTCTTCTCTTCTCCCCTCACTCTCTCTTCTCTTCTCCCCTCACTCTCTCTTCTCTTCTCCCCTCACTCTCTCTTCTCTTCTCCCCTCACTCTTCTCTTCTCACTCTCTCTCTCTCCCTCTCTCCTCTCCTCTCTCTCTCACCCAGCTCAGTAGTGTAAAGGGCAGAGCTCTCTCTATGGCTCTCACTACCACTGCCCATGATTCTAAAGTGCCTTGTACTTATATTCTCATGGTAGTAAAATGCCCCCATTCAGTTAGACTATAGAAGAACTGAACCCTTTCAGTGCCAGAGGGGTTTACAAAGCAATGTGTTTCATGTCCCTCTAGCACTCATAGGGTTAAATGTAAAAGAAAAAAAAACTACAAAACAGTAAATAGATATAAATAACAGCTGTAGTCTTTTACCCAAGTTTAGAGCCTTTATTTTAAAGATGTTGTCCCCCTTTAAAATGTGATATAAAACAGCGACAAGGAACCTGAAGCCCTCCGGCTGTTGAGGCCTACAGTTGTCATCATCCATGGCCAGCTAGTGACAGGAAGATGATGGAAATTGTAGTCCTCAACATCTGGCAGGCTGCAGGTTGCCCAACCCTGCTCCTAAAACCTTTGGACAACTAGCAGTCATTCAGCTGTTGTTGAACAACACGTCTAATCATCCTCAGCCAGTCATTGGCCAGCTGACAAAGTAGAGAATAGAATGCTGCACACTAAAATGTTGATACAATGAAACAAGTTAAATTAAGGCACCTTGCTTGATGTAACATCCTCCATGACTGATTCTGGAATTCCCAGCTTCTGGTGCAAGGACAGTCCTGTTCTCCAAACGCAGGAACTACAATGTAACAGACATAAAGATTCGGCCGCACTCAGATAAATACACGTTGCAGATCCGTGTTAAAATCCATTTCTTTATTCAATTTTGGTTTAAAACAAACTGCACAGAAACAGCAAACCAAAGCAGAAATAGAGCGAGGCAGGACATACAAAAAGAGAGGTCATAAGCCCGACATGTTTCGTGCTATTAAGCGCTTATTCATGGACATTAGCAACACCACCTGTTAATATAACCTCTGCAACCAATCACCCAATTGCAGAGGTTATTTTAACAGGTGGTGTTGCTAATGTTCAGAGTCCATGAATAAGCGCTTAATAGCACAAAACATGTCGGGCTTATGACCTCTGTTTTTGTATGTCCTGCCTCGCTCTATTTCTGCTTTGGTTTGCTGTTTGTGTGCAGTTTGTTTTAAACCAAAATCGAATAAAGAAATGGATTTTAACACGGATCTGCAACGTGTATTTATCTGAGTGCAGCCGAATCGTTGTTTGTTACGTTGGCCAGCTGAGACGTTACAAAAAATTCCAGTCCAACAACAACTGGGAGGCACAGGCTGCTTATTGACAAAAAAAAATCTGGGAGGGCCTCTGTGACAAGTGTTCCCAAGAAGATACTAGCGCCTGTCACCTTTCCCATAAAATTATCTTAAGTGCTGTAATAAACGACAGAATCGCGGACGCTTCCTCGGTTTTCTCTGATACGGATCCAATGTGGAGATTGCAGGGGTCCAATCGTACCTGACTTTGTGTTCTCTATAAACGTTCACCTTGAGGTGAAGTCTTGCAACATAACACTGATATCTAAACTGTTGCAAAATGCAGGGTTATGTCCTATTTAAAATGTCTAATTAAATACGGTTTTTATAAGAGAGTAAATCCAATTCCACTCTGATAATTAGCAAGAGTGTTATCACCTTCCATTAAACATCGATAATGAGGTTACAAAGTCAAATGTCCAAGGACGACAGTGTGCTGGCAGCATTCGGCATTACTGTAGTACATATCTCTCCTTATCTGTTCCCTGGTACAAGAGTCGTGACCTAGGGGAATCGCGCACAGTCGTAAATACGTGGATTTCTCCTGTGAACGTCTACACTAATGTACATAGAGGGACCATATGCACAATGGAAAAAGAGGAGCAATTCTGAAGCAAACAAATTGCATCATGGGGACAAAATAACATATTCCCATTGGCTGAAATGAGGCTAGTAACCCTCTGAATACTAGGAGGGTCTCAAATGGATTGCTGCACGGTGCTTTGGAGGCCTCTTACATTCAAGGCGTTAAAATGACAGTTTAACCCTTCGAGTGCCAGAGGGGTACGCAGCACATGCGTTGCACACCCCCTCTGGCACTTAAAGGGTTAAATTCCTATGGGAATTTTGGGTTTCTCCACATTTGGCAGTTGGTTTGCTTCAGAACTGATACTGGACATTCACTGCATTATCCCTGTGAGTATAAGAAGGGGTTTCCAAAGCATTGCTTTGTTCTCAAAGGGTTAAAGGGGAACTATCACCCCAAATAAAGTCTCTCCCCAACAAGTACCCATCTAGCGATAAGTTTAACAATAGTAATATAATCCAGCATAATCACAGCGTTACTGAGAAATCCTACGTCTGACGAGACTGACAGTCAGGCTTCTTGCTTTAGAGGAATCTGCGCGCCTGCGCCGTCAGTCCCTCCTGGTACCAAAAGGGATCATGCAGCGCCTCCTAGAGGAGACTGGGAGTGCTGTTGCCTGGCCGTCAGTCTCTGCATAAGTAGGATTTCTCAGTAGCACAGGGATTATACTGGCTAATACTACTATTGTTAAAGCGGAACTACCACCCCTGTTAAAATTTGGCCCAAATAATTACCCATCTGGCGACTAGCTGCTCAGTAGCGCTAGTCACCAGAATTATTACCTCCTTATAGAGAATTCCTGCTGCTCCTGGGACTGACAGCCAAGAAACAGAGCAGACATCTTTCCATAGTGACGTCTGCGCGCCTGCGCTGTTAGTCCCCTTTGGTGCCGAACGGCTTCTAGCAGCACCTCCTAGTGCAGACTGGTACTGACATCGCAGGCGCGCAGACGTCACTATGGAAAGATGTCTGTGCTGTTTCCTGGCTGTCAGTCTGGTAGAAGTATAGGTTTCTCAGTAACAAGGTAATAATTCTGACAACTAGCACTACTGAGGAGCTAGTCGCCAGATGGGTATTTAATAGGGGTAGTAGATTCCGCTTTAAGTTGATCGCTAGATGGGTAATTGTTGGGGGGAGACTTTATTTGGGGTGATAGTTCCGCTTTAAGGTCCAGGTTTCAGTAAGCCCTCCCAAAGGCGGAAAAAATACTTAACCCTTTGAGTGCCAGAGCGGTAACCAGTGAATTGGATGCCTCTTTGGCACTCGATTAAAGCGGAACTACCACCCGACAAAATCTTTAGTTTAACTAAGTCCCCATCTGGCACTAGCTGCTTAGTGGCGCTAGTCTCCAGAATTATTACCTTATTTAATAGATTTCTGCTCTCTTCCTCGGCTGACAGGCAGGACAGAGCGCAGACATCTTGCCATTGTGACGTCCGCGCGCCTGTGCCTGTCAGTCCCAGCCGGGTCTAGTAGGCGTTGCTAGGAGCCATTTGGCTCGGGCTGGGACTGACAGCGCATTCGCACGGATGTCACAATGGGAAGATGTCCGCGCTCCGTCCTGTTTGTCACCCATGGAAGACAGCAGAAATCTATTAAATAAGGTAATTATTCTGGCGACTAGAGCTACTAAGCAGCTAGTCCCCGGACGGGGACTTAGTTAAGCTAAAGATTTTGTCGGGTGGTAGTTCCGCTTTAAAGGGGAGTTATGCTATTGAAATAAGTGGCTCTTAGGCAGTTCAGTAGTAGAACTTGTTTAGGAATTAGTTCTTCATACAGCAGTCTGTTATACCTATTTACTGTTTTGTTTTGTATCTGAACTCTGCTGTAGTCTGTAATGGAACAGTGATCGATTGCTACCTAGAGAAAATTCTTGTGTCGCTTTAGAATGAAAGTTGGGCTTCACTCGCTCTACGGCCAATCTCATACATACTAATAAAGTTTGTTGTTATTGTGTAGCTCTGTAAAGTAAATGCAAACGTACAATAATACACAGCAAATGCAGGCAACTGCAAACACTATGCAAAATATATAGAAACAGAGGATACTGAATGCTGGGGGCTGGACATCTACCAAGGTAATTGCTTCTGTTAAACACAGTACCAGTACCAGAGAGGTATCCAACACATTGTGTTAAGAGCCACTTATTGCTCTACGTATAGTCCATGTGATCCCTCCTAATAAAAGAAAAACAAAAATATCTTGTCCCCAGAAATTCCTAATGACCTTTATGAATCAATTCTGCACGGACAGGTTTTCCAGTATGAATTTTCAGTTGGTACTGGATATCATATCCCCAGAGGCTTGCCTCAATCTCTGTTACAGGACAACTCTCACTGAAGGAATTGCAAGATGTCCAGGAGTCTTGCAGAATCAGATCTGTCTCCATGGATGAGACACTGAGTATCAATTAAAGTGGCTCTATCACCACTTTACAAGTTATGCTCATTAGGTGGATTACTTAGCGAATAAGCTTAAAACATTATTTAAAAAAAAAATAAAAAATTGTTTTTTTTGCGAGAAAATTAAGATTTAACATGTGCCCTGCATCCCACTTCCGGGTAAATTGCTTTTGCCGCTCTGCCTCTGCTACCATCCCTTTACCCAGCATCCTCTGATGACAGAGTTGTTCTGTTAGTAAGCTGGAGAGATCTCATTGGCAGAGATCGATACCTAGCCAATGAGATCACTTTCATCATCGGAGGATGCTGGGTAGAGGGACTGGAGCAGAGGCAGAACGGCAAACTGCAGCAAGAGCAGTTTAGCCGGAAGTATGACGCAGGGCACAATTTAAACCTTAATTTTCTCGCAAATAACATATATTTTTTTGTTTTGTTTTTTAAATAATATTTTAAGCTTATTCTCTAAGTAATCTACCTAATGAGCATAATTTGTAAAGTGGTGATAGATCCACTTTAAAGATAATTCCATGGGCCATTTCATTCAGTTTATATGGCGCGTTTGGTTCCTACACGTGTAACGTTTTGCTGCAGTAACTTGTGCTTTTTGATCAGTGCTCTCCAAGTTCAGTCCTCCAGCGCCACCAACAGGCCAGGATGTGAGGATTTCCCTGATTACACACAGGTGAGATAATCAGTGGATCATTCATTGTGACTGACTCGCCTGTGTGTAATCAGGGAAATCCTTACCTCCTGACCTGTTGGTGGCCCCTGAGGACTGAACTTGAACAGCAGTGTTTTAGATGATTTTGTGTTCTGTTCTTCTTCTGTTATACAGATGTCTGTACTCAGACATGGGTGGGGAAGGAGCCTGGATCCTGCAGACAGCAGTAGAGTGGAATTTTCATAGCTGCTTCCTACTGCCACCTCCTGGTTGTGTCTGGAAGTGACCCAGGATCCTCCTAGCCTATATATACTGTAACATCTCAGGTATACTACGCACCTATGTATAATATGCAGGTGCAAATTTTACACAATATTTTAGGGGAACACAAGAGTGCCCTTGTTTTCCCCGTCTACTCACAAGCTTTTTGGGTGATTCCAGCTTCCCCTCCTGCTACTCACCCCCTCAGAAGTAATCTGTGATTTGCCACCCGCTTCACGCATTGCCCTTGGAGGATCTTTCATATGAAGCTAATGGTAATATCCTTTTAAAGTGTTAGTAATGTCTGAACACTGGGCACACGTTTTAGACCATTCCAATGAAGGGATTCCGTGTAAATAACCAGATCCCGGCACTTCTCAAGCGCCAGCGTGTCGACCGACACGGATCTCCTGCTGACAGCTTTACAGCTGTCAGTAGGAAACAGCGAACTTTAAACGCCTGTATCTCTTAAACCATGGCGATTTGAGAGAGATGTTTTTTGCATTTAGATCAGCTTTTTAAGCTCTTCTACATTCAAAAAAGTTTTTTTTCAGACATTACTAACACTTTAAGACCTGAAGGTCCTTGCAGGCAATACCATAGATCCAATGCTCAGAGATCTGCCCTCCGTGGAACTACCATTAGCTGCAACTGAAAGGTCATCACAGTGCAATGTGTGAAGCGGGTGGCAAATGCAAGCGTGGCGCTCGCTGTGCAGCTATCACAGATGACTCCGGGGGTGGTGAGTAGCAGGAGGGGAAGCGTCTAATACGCCCACCCCATTTCACATAAGGGAAAAAGGGGCTAAAATGTGCATACTATAACTGAGATTTTACAGTATATAATGTTATAATGTTTCTATATATTGTTGCATTAATGTCTGAACATTTTCTAGCCAGCAGATTAAAACGCAGATTTTGTTCTAGGCATGTGATTTTAATCAATTTACACTCGCTATTGACAAGATCACCTTATAACTCACCGTTTCACACTCTTGTCCTGTTCAGGTGGAGGAGGGAATGCATCTTCTCATCACCGGACCCAACGGCTGTGGGAAAAGCTCTTTGTTCAGGATTCTGGGTGGTCTCTGGCCTGCTTACAATGGTGTTCTATACAAGCCCCCTCCTCAGCACATGTTTTATATCCCACAAAGGTAAAAGGCACAGCTAGTATTAAAAGAATTCTACCTATATGGTCATATTTTCCTTTTTTTGCAATCTTTGTTACACTAAGCAAACATAAGATAGTTCTTTATTGCATTCCTGGAATTATTACTGGGGAAGCTCAAAAAGCTATCATGTTCTCCTCTAATGTTAGTGGAATGCATGTGCATGTATATGTTTGCTGGCCTGTTGTGACTGGATAGTAAACGGGAAGGCAGAGAGTGTATCAGATTATGTCTGTGTACTACTCTACAGCTTGTCATGTTGCACAAAATCCAGTATAGACACTAAAACATAGGAAAAAAGTAAGAAAGCAAAAACTAATTCACCTAACTTAAGTGATTCTGGAAAAGCTTTCAAAATCACATTTATGTTAGATATTTTTATTCAAAACAGTGTAATATGCATTAGTAGACTTTCTTTATCTCGCTTTATGCAAATTAACCAGTACTGACACGTCGCTCTGCCACTGCCTGCCAGCCAGATAATAACATTCCATACTGCTCTCCCTCCTGCCTGCTACTCCCTGCCAGCAGATAGTAACATTCCACACTGCTCTCCCTCCTGCTTGCTTCTCCCTGCCAACCAGATAGTAACATTCCACACAGCTCCCCACCCACCTACCACTCCCTGCCTGCCAGATAGTAACATTCCACACTGTTCTTCCTCCCTCCTGCTACTCCCTGCCAGCAGATAGTAACATTCCACAATGCTCTTCCTCCCTCCTGCTACTCCCTGCCAGCAGATAGTAACATTCCACATGCTCTCCCTCCAGCCAGCTACTCTCTGCCAGCCAGATAGAAACATTCCACATTGCTCTCTTCCCCACTGCCAGTATGATAGTAACATTACACAGCTCCCCCTCCCACCTTCTACTCTTTGCCAGCCAAATAGTAACATTCCGTATTGCTATCTATAAAATTCCACACTGCTCTCCCTCACCTGTCACTCCTGCTATCCAGATACTAAAATTCTGCACCGCCCTCCGTCCCACCTGCCAGTGCCACTCATTGCTATCCAGATACAACAATTCTACACTATTCTCCCTCTCACCTGCCATTTCGTGATATCCAGATACTATAATCCCACAGTCTCTCCCTCTCACCTGTTACAATACTAAAATTCCAGAATACTCTCCCTCTCACGTGCCACTGCCTACTGGCACTATACTAAAATTCCACATTGCTCTCCCTGTCACCTGCCACTGCCTGCTAGCACTATACTAAAATTCCGCACTGCTCTCCCTCTCACCTGCCACTCAATGCTGTCCAAATACTAAAATTCCACAATGCTCTCCGTCACCTGTCACTCATTGCTATTCCAATACTAAAATTCCACAGTGCTCTCCCTCTCACATGCCACTTCCTGCTAGCACTATTCTAAAATTCCACAATACTCTCCCTGTCACCTGCCACTCCCTGCTGGCCAGAAACTTACCTTCCCCACTGCTTTCCCTCCCAACTACCGCTTGCCTGCCCACCAGATACTAAAATTCCACACTGCCTTTCCTGCCAGCCACATACTAACATTTCATACTGCTCACCCTCTCATCTGCCACTCCCATTCCATACCAGCCAAATAATAACATTCCTCAGTGATCTTCCTCACGCTGGCTATTCCCTGCCAGACTGCTGTTACCATTCCACACTGCTCTCCCTCTCATCTGCCAGTCCCTGCCTTCCAGCACTAGCTTATTTACATAAATGTACAAACAACTATCTCATGATTAACATATGATTTTGAAATTCCTTTTTCACTGTCGTCCAATACAGGTCACTGGTACTCTGGGAGGCGTAAGTCCCCTTTAATAGGCAGGAACAACTATGCAAATGATTTGCAAGGGGCGGAGCCTCCCCTCTTACTTAAGCCACCTTCTGGCCAGAGCCACTTAGATTGATTTGTTCCTGGAGTGCTTTGCACACCAGGTAGAGAACATCTATGCATCTTAGTGTTTTATTATTTTTTATTCAAATATGGAATACCACCATTAGGAGGGTGACCATGGCTGTGAATTGCCCTCTTTAAAGTGGCTGGTGCAGCTTCCAGGGATTTTCTGTGGACCTTATGCCCTGAAGAGGGGACAGCTTGTGTTAAGCAGCTTCCCTACTGGGGAATTTACCTCTGGTTCTTTCCCACTTCATCATGGTCACCTGAAGACAGAAGTCCTGCAGGAAAGGTGAGTCACCCATTGAGTGCTGAAGGTCCACTTGTCCCTACAGTGTCCCTTTGATGGGCTTGTATTTGGGAGTTTCAATACACTCCAGCACTCATAGGGTGTTTTTATTGCATTATTACTGTTTTATGCAATTTCTGTGGTATTCTCTGGGTTTTGGAGCTTTGGGTATTCATTTACTTATGTTTCTTATGTGTTTCATGCTTGTTTGGGCACTTTTTAATGTTTTCTTAAACTTTATTAAAAATGGTGTTCCGCGCCTTTAAGCGTGGCTTTTTCCCGCTCAGACGCAAGGGCTCCTTTACTCTCTATGCAAATTCACAGTGTGGGACATATCTCTGGAACCGCTTGTCACAGCAACTTCAGAGAGGGCTCATTTTAATGCTAGGCTCCTGCTCTATCATCCGGAATGTGTTTTATTTATGTGGGGTGTTCAGGGGGGCTTCGGGCACTGTTTAGGGTACTTGTGATGGGAAAACTACATTTCCCATGAGCGCCTGGTTCGCGCTCGTTTCTGATTGGCTGTCATGACGGCCGCCATTTTGTGGAACTTTTCCTAAGCGAGTACACTACGCAGGGACCGAGCCTTCTCTCTCCTCTACAGATTAACCCTTCGCTGGCCAGATAAGTCCGAATTTAGACATTTCTGGGGTGAAACTTTAATCCTTTACACTTTTTCTGGGTGATAGTGTTATTAGTGGGGTATATTGACGCTGTGAACATGTCTACTTCACTGGAGCTAGGGGCTAGACCCAAGTCTAAGGAGGATGGGGGGTCTGCTACCCCCATGGCGTTTTGCTCCTCTTGCCACATTGGGCTGTCTAGCGATAATGTGGGGGATCTATGCCCTAATTGTACTGGTCAAGATAGCAACCCTGGGCCTTCCAGCCACGCTATTGAGCCATCTTGGGTGAGGGAGTTTAAAGCTGCCACTAGGGATCTCAGATCCACGCTTCAACTCTTTCCCTCTCAGATACAGGGGGCTCTCCAGGTCTGGCAGACCCCCTCTACCATCAGGACCTCCCTGCCTAAGCCACAGGGGGCTCCTGATGTAACTGATTCTTCTGAAGAAGAACTCTTGCAGGATTCTGATGCTGAGGAACGTACTGTTATTGAATCTAACAGATCCATTGGGGTCCCCTATGAGTGTGACCCTGAAGTTTCGGCTGAGGGTCTGATCAGAGCGGTTCTGAATACGCTCAACCTTCCTCTGACTCAGGAATCCACTTATGATCCTACTGATGTTTTTCAGAAAAAGCCATCTAAGCCAGTGGTTTGTTTTCCAACTAACCCTACTCTTGCCCGTCTGGTCTCTGAGGCATGGAAGAATCCTGATAGATCCTCCTCTGTCTCTAAAAAGTTTGCTAAACTATACCCTTTTCCTGAGACTGAGCTGGCGAAATGGGTTCATCCTCCCAAGGTGGATGCTCCTGTTTCTAGACTATCCAAGTCTACCGCCTTGGCTGTCTCTGATGCCTCTGCCCTGCAGGATTGGACGGATAAAAAGCTAGAGCTTTCTCTTAAATCTATTTTTGCCTCCATTGGCACTGCCATGCGTCCGACCTTCGCTGTGGCATGGGTTAATAGAGCCATTGCGGCCTGGACTGAACGACTGACTGAAGCAGTTCGCCAGGATGCACCAGTATCTGAACAGTTGCAGCTTCTTGCTAATATCACTGAAGCTCAGAACTATGTTGCTGACGCTGCTTTTGATGCTGTGCGCATGATGGCGAGGGCCTCCACTTCCTCTGTGGTGGCTAGACGCGCCCTTTGGCTGAAAATTTGGTCTGCTGATACAGCCTCTAAGAAAGCCTTGCTTTCCTTGCCCTTTCAGGGGAATTTGCTCTTTGGGTCTGAACTCAAAGAAATGATCAGTGAGGCTACCCTCAGTCTTTAAGAAAAAGTTTCCAGCCAAACGCAATCGGTCCTTTCGTTCATTTCAGACTGAGACACGCTCCTCGGCCCAAACGGGTCCTCCCACTACGCGCTCCTCCTCCAAGCCCAAACAGTCCTGGAAGCCCAAAGTTGCCCCCAAGGCCAAGACCTCCAAGACTGCTTCGGCATGACTCGCCGAACCCGGGTCCGCATCCGGCTGTAGGTGGACGTCTCCGCATCTTTCGCCGGACTTGGGAGGAGTCAGTGGCGGACCCATGGGTTCTTCAGGTGGTGTCAGAGGGATACAGGATCCCTTTCTCCTCCCTTCCTCCTTTTCGGTTCCATTTTACTCGTCCTTCTCAGGAACCCACAAAAAGGCGTCTGTTCGACGACGCTATTCAGGATCTCTTGGACAGAGAGGTCCTGGAGGCGGTTCCTCAGGGGGACACAGGTTTAGGATTCTATTCCAACCTGTTTGTGGTAGCCAAAAAGGACGGAGGGGCTCGTCCCATTTTGGATCTCAAAGATCTCAATGCCTATGTGGTGACTTCCCACTTCCGCCAGGAGTCCCTGCGCTCTGTGATTGCAGCAATGTCTCCAGGGGAGTTCCTTGCCTCCCTGGACCTTCAGGATGCTTATCTTCACATCCCTATTCATCCAGAGAGCAGGCGGTATCTCAGGATTGCCTGCCACAGGGGACACTTTCAGTTTGCAGCGCTCCCCTTTGGGCTGACTTCAGACCCTCAGGTCTTCCAGAGGGTGTTAGGCTCCTTGATAGCGGTGCTTCATCAGGATGGGATCAGAGTGACCCCCTACATGGACGATCTCCTACTGAAAGCCTCCTCAGCGGAGCTCCTCCATCAGCAATTACAGAAGTGTATGCACACTCTGAACCGTCATGGCTGGATCCTGAATCTGGACAAGTCGGACTTGATTCCATCTCAGAGGCTTCTGTTCCTGGGTCTCCTGTTCGACACTCGCCAATGTATGGTGTTTCTTCCAGAGGATGTGGCTCACCAGATAGCCGTCCGAGTAGCTGGGATTCTGGACATGGACGAAATTCCGGTACCGAAGTTGTCGTCTTTAGTGGGGAAGTTCATTTCCACGATCGAAGCAGTACCATTTGCCATGGCCCACTCCAGGGAACTTCAGAGATTTGTGATCCAGACGTGCAGGAATCATCCAGATCATCAACATCTGTCCGTTTCTCTTCCTCCTCATGTCGAGTCGAGTCTGCACTGGTGGTTAGATCTCTCTCATCTCCTGAAAGGGAGATCCTTTCTAGTTCCTCGTTGGACCTCAGTCACAACGGATGCCAGCCTTCGGGGCTGGGGTGCAGTCTGGGGTCGCTTCAGTGCTCAGGGGAAATGGGGTCTGGAGAAATCCCTTCTCTCCATCAATGTTCTGGAACTTCGTGCTGTCCGGCTTGCCCTGAGGCACTGGGAGTCTCAACTGACCGGTCTTCCGATCAGAGTGGAGTCCGACAACGCCACGGCGGTGGCTTACATCAACAGGCAAGGCGGCACAAGAAGCGGTTCCGCCTGGTGGGAGGTCAAGGATATTTTGTCTTGGGCAGAAGATCACGTGCCTGTCATCTCTGCAGTTCATATTCCAGGCGTGGACAACGTCATGGCAGACTTCCTCAGTCATCACACCGTCGACAGCGGAGAATGGGCTCTTCATCCAGAGGTGTTTCACATGGTCGCCCAGCGGTGGGGGATGCCTGTGGTGGACTTGATGGCTACCAGACACAACAGGAAGGTTCCGGTGTTTTGCTCCCGGTGGAGGGACTCCCTTGCTCTAGCAGTGGATGCCTTGTCGATCCCTTGGGATTTCTCCCTGGCTTACATCTTCCCTCCTCTTCCTCTATTGATCAGAGTTATCCAGAAGTTGAAGCAGGAGCGTTGTCCTGTCATCCTGATCGCTCCAAACTGGCCTCGCCAGTCCTGGTATCCGGAGTTGATGGCCATGTCAGTGTCGGATCCGATCCCGCTCCCTGCCCGTCCGGACCTACTTCTCCAGGTTTATCTGTGGAAGGAGGATGTTCACTCTCTCCATTTGATGGCATGGCGGTTGAATCCTCGATTCTAGCAAAGAAAGGATTTTCTCCTTCTGTGGTGTCGACTATGCTTAGTGCTCGTAAGCCAGTGTCCTCCAAGATCTATCATCGCATATGGTCAACCTTCGTTGCATGGTGCACTGATAAGCAGTTATCCCTTGAGTTTCATCTTCCCACGGTCCTGGCCTTCTTGCAGGACGGTGTGGATAAGGGGCTCAGTCTGAGTTCCCTCAAAGTTCAGACTTCTGCCTTGTCTGTGTTTTTCCAGGAAAGGATTGCTATCCTTCCTGATGTGAAAGTTTTCTTCCAAGGTGTGACTCATGTTCGACCTGCCTTTAAGAGTCCTGCTCCCCAGTGGGACCTCAATTTGGTGCTGGGAGTTCTCCAGCGACCACCGTTTGAATCCTTGGCTTCCATTCCATTACGTCTCTTGACTTGGAAGATGGCCTTCCTTTTGGCTATTGTTTCAGTTCGCCGGGTAGCAGAGTTACAAGCTCTGTCTTGTAAACCTCCTTACCTGGTGTTCCACAAGGATAAGGCTGTGCTTCGCACTACCAAGGAATTCTTACCCAAGGTTGTGTCCGAGTTTCACATCAATCAGGAGATTGTGGTTCCCTCTTTCTGCCCTAATCCTTCATCTGACAAGGAACGAGATCTCCATTTGTTGGATGTGGTGCGTTGTCTCAAGTTTTATGTTCATCGCACCGAGTCTATCAGGAAGTCTGACGCTCTATTCGTCATTCCTGAGGGACCTAGGGCGGGGAGACCGGCTGCCAAGGTTACTATTGCATCTTGGATTAAAGCTACCATCCGTGAAGCCTATAAGTTGAGGAATAAGCATGTTCCTTTCCGGGTGACTGCCCATTCCACCAGATCTATGGGGGCCTCTTGGGCCTACAAGAATCAGGCTTCTGCTGATCAACTGTGCCACTTGGTCCTCTGTGCACACTTTTTCTAAGCACTATCGAGTTGATGTACTGGCTTCGGCTGATGCCAGTTTTGGAAGGAAGGTCCTGGAGGCAGTCTTGCCTGTGTAGGTCTTCCGCTCTGTGTTCCTTAGTGCTTCCTTACTGTTGAGCCCGGTTGGCTCTGGTTCCGTGTGCTGTGTTAGTTCAGGGATTGTTTCCCTTGGTTGGTGTCCGTTGACACTTACAGTTTGGGCTATGTTATTAACTGGGTCATAGCAGTTCTAGTGACTTGGGCCTTGCGCCTGGTCCTTGCCTTACTTCCCACCTCTGGGTCAGCTCAATGTTTGTACATCCCAGAGTACCAGTGACCTGTATTGGACAACAGTGAAAATAGGATTTTAGTCTTACCTGTTAAATCCTTTTCACTTAGTCGATACAGGTCACTGGTCTCCCACCCTGTCAAGGGACCAGTCTTGGCTCTCCTGTAGCATTCAGTGGGAGACCGTTCGGGCATGCTCACAGGAGTCTTTCTTTTTGCTTACCTGAGGTCAGTTTTAGGGTCTCAAATCAATCTAAGTGGCTCTGGCCAGAAGGTGGCTTAAGTAAGAGGGGAGGCTCCGCCCCTTGCAAATCATTTGCATAGTTGTTCCTGCCTATTAAAGGGGACTTACGCCTCCCAGAGTACCAGTGACCTGTATGGACTAAGTGAAAAGGATTTAACAGGTAAGACTAAAATCCTATTATTTTGGAGATGTGGATCAAAAGAAAACTGGAAATTTCTGGGGCAAACCAACTTCATCATAGCGGACAAATTAAATATTGAATGAAACGGGGCATTTAAACTCCTCAATGATGCATTTGGTTTACTCCACTATTAATCCAGTTTTCATTTCAACACAGGAACCAAAATGTCTTTTCCTTTATTCCTCCTTATACTAACATCTGTATTTTGTACCTGCACTGTGTCTTCAGGCCGTACATGTCTGTAGGAAGCCTTCGCGATCAGGTCATTTACCCCGACACAGCCAGTGACATGAGGAGGAAAGGATTCACTGATAAAAACCTGGAGGCCATCTTGAACATCGTGAATCTGAACTATCTGGTGCCAAGAGAGGGAGGTTAGTGTTCTCCACGTCCACTAAAGGTCTGATCCACGATATATCTGCATAAAGGCACAAATGCCACCATTGTGGGGCAAACCATTTTCACTTTTGGGGACATCTGAAAATTCCCCATGATTTAAATGGGACTTTTAAATGCTAGAGAGGTCTCTGCACTGCAGATCTCTGTAGCATTCAAGAAGATAACCCTTTGAGTGCCAGAAGGGTAACCAATGACCCCTCTGGCTTACAAAGGGTTAAACTCTTCATTTACATAATTGGGAATTTTGGTCATTTTCATTTGTCCCCTGTGGTACACAGATGAGAACTGGAGCAATTCTGGGATTAGCCCTTTGAATGACAGAGGGGTGCGTAATACATTGTGTACTCCTCTCGCACTCGAAGGGTTAACCAACAACGCCATGAGGAACAAATAAAAAAAAATCGTCATTCATAAAACTGGGACACAGTGTGTTAGCCCTGAGGAAAGTCCCAGAGAGGACTGAAACACTGGACGAAATGTGAAAATTGACCTAATCCTATATAATAATTCGCTAGGATGTTTGTCAGAAGCCGTCACCGTCATGCGTAGTAGAGACTGCCCGAACCCACGGAATGCTAAGAGTTCTGTGCTGGGAACATTCTGTGGGGAATGCTGGGAGTTCTGTGCTGGGAGCATTCTGTGCGGAATGCTGGGAGTTCTGTGCTGGGAGCATTCTGTGCGGAATGCTGGGAGTTCTGTGCTGGGAGCATTCTGTGCGGAATGCTGGGAGTTCTGTGTTGGGAGCATTCTGTGCTTTCGGGCAGTCTCTACAGTGCATGACTGCGTCAGCGGCAGGAAGCGGAGCAGGACTGGCCTGTTAACCCTTTGAGTGCCAGAGAGGAACGCAACACATTGCAATGCGTTGCGTACCCCTCTGGCACTCAAAGGGTTAACATCACCTTGGCCCGTGTACACGGCCTTTTACACTAGTTTTGAGATAAGCATTTTATGGGTGTTTTAATAAAGGTGATGTTTAACAGAAGGCAGAGCGCTCGGCTTACTGGTGCGGACCTGGCTAATATAGTATTTTGGGCCTGGAGCACCCCGGAAAACATTATTGAGTGTGTGTGGCAGTTTTCTGGTGGCAGTTCATATACAAAATTTATAGCTGTCATTAGAATTTTACGGTCACAGTAAAGTAAGTGTGGGGGGGATGTTATTATTAGAAATGTTAGTATTCTTTAAAGTGACTGTTTAAATGTAATGACATGAAGGTGTTCTTTATTGATAATCAGGGGTGGGCAAAAGGAGCCTTCTAACTGTTTTGGACTGAAACGCACATCATCCTCAGGCAGACATTAGCTGTCAGGGAATGATTGGAATTAAAGCCCTAAACAAGTAGAGGACTCGGGTTGCCTCACCCTGCTGTAACTGGACTATATGTTTGTGAACAGGCTGGGACTCTGTCAGTGACTGGAAGGACGTGCTGTCTGGAGGGGAGAAGCAACGCGTTGGGATGGCTCGTATGTTTTATCACAAGTAAGATGTGGCACAAAGGTGGACTCCGCCAAAAGTACACGGTGACTTGTACTATTATCTTATTTTACTAAACTGCTCCTGTGGGACCACAGTGATTAAACGTTGTGGGTTGTCAATGAAGCCTTTGTGGACAACTAGGGGTTACACACTATAGTGCGATAAAGAAATGATTAAAGAGACATTTGACTAGACAGAAAAAAGGGGAAGTGGGGGATAAGGGAAAAAAGAGAAAATAGATTTGTGGTAGATAAATTTCAGTTTTATAATGCACAGACCACTCTTGTGTATTAGTGACTAATGTGTTTCATTCCATTCAGCCCCCCGCTTCCCTGTTTTCCTGTGTATTCAAAGGGCCTTATGTATGAAAGCAAGCAAGAACAATTCTCGGGCAAACCAGCTGCATCATGGGAGTAATGTAAACCACTAAAATTGCCCTAGAACAAAATGGGGCTTTTAATTGGGGATGATAGGAGCTGTAGCGCCCGACAAGTGGAGGTGTAAATATGACCAAGCTCTGGGTTAAATGGATAGCAACACCTCCTATTAATAAAGCCCCACTTAAAAGAGAGGTATTTTTTTTTTTTTTTTTTTTAATCCATATATGTTATAGGGCTTGTTCTGTTGAGTCGGGGTATATTATCAGGATCCGTTTAATGTTCCTATGACGAGAAAGCAAAGAGCCTTTTCAAAAAAATCAACAAACTTTATTTTACACACAGACCCAAATACGCCCTCCTGGACGAGTGCACAAGTGCCGTGAGCATTGACGTGGAAGGCAAGATCTTCCAGGCTGCAAAGGATGCTGGGATAGCTCTGCTGTCAATCACTCACAGACCTTCTCTCTGGTAAGTTTCCCTGCTCTCGTGTAAAGACTTAACCTTTTGACTGCTAGCGGGTGTCTAACGCATTGAAAAGGAGTAGTGATCTTTTATTTTGTAAAGGCATGTACTGAAGAGTCCAATTCAATAGGTTAAGCACACTAATAGCAAATATCGGACAGAGAATCTAAAAGAAAAAGGCTTTATTGTCGTGAAGCATACATCGAAATATAAGCTTCCCCATCTCCTAAATGGGTATAAGCAAGTCAACCCACTACAGTCTACGGTCCGCAGTACCGGAACACAGGAACACCTGTATGTGGGAACCTACACCGTGACCTGGAATACACCAGTTTCACGTCTAACAGGGCCCTCCAATCCCAGGTGCACCAGTCAGATACCGGCCCAACACCCCGCTCCTGCGTGGACAGACAGACACTCTATATCCCTTGGGGGTAACTGGCGTGTCTGTCCATGCAGGACAGACTGTTAGCTAGGCTCAGTGTCTAGTCTTTCTCCATACCGGTTTTGCGGAGTGTAGAAGCGAAGTACCGGTGCAGTGTTCTATCACTGACTATGTTACTCTGATCTCTCTGTGTCCACCTCTCATACCACGCTGGGCTCACTCCCTCTGGGAGTTGCAGTATTCTGGGCGTTACCATTTGACCCTTGGTATACCTGGACATTCCAGGTAGAGTTTGCTGTTTTCAACTGCAGTAGCCTCTGGCTCAAGAGCCAGCGTTACGTTGCACCATTCTCTAGAGGGGACATTGGTTGTTTCCACCACTATACGTGCTGTGCTGCGATCCACCCCTAGCGCTGTAGGAATATTCTGGGAGAGTTATCTTGGTCTGTTGCCATCCAGTGCCAGGGTCAGTGGTGCTTTGCTCCTTGGGTTCTATACCACCCAGGTGTCTGGGTTGTGCCAGTAGTGTTTCCTTACTCCTTGGGTTCTGTGCCTCCCAGGCATCTGGGTGTGCCAGCACTGTTGCCTGCTCCACTGGGTCGAGCCAGTCACCCTCATCTGGACCACCTTGATCTAGGTCCTGTGGTCAGCCCGCTGCCTACCGATTCTGCCAGCTGTCCTGATCCTTGCTAGGATCTCTACTGTCTAGTGATTGTTATTTTCATTACATGTAATTCCAGTATTGGCATATACTGTTATATTCACGTGCCTGTATATCTACTCTGTTGTATGGGCCATAGGCCTATCTATGTCTTTGAACTTTTCTCTAATAATGTTATTTTAACCTTACCAAACTGTTCTGAGTGTTCATCAAAAACCGTGACAGCTGCCTTGTTTGATGCTTTACGTATGGTAGCCAGGGCATCTGCCATGTCTGTGGTAGCCAGATGGGCTCTTTGGCTTAAGATCTGGTGGCCTCTAAGAAGGCTCTCCTGTCTTTTTGCCTTTTCAGGGTTCTTCCCTGTTCAGGCCTGAACTTAAGGATCTCATCAATGAGGCCACTGGAGGGAAAAGTTCTCACCTGCCAATGATCCTAAGGAAAAAGGCATCTGTTTAAAGGAATCAGCTTTTTCGTTTTTTTTCAAGCAGACTTGTGCCAAGCGACCCAGACGGTCCCTCAGACTCCGTGCTCCTCATCCAAGCCTAAGCAGCAATGGAGAGCCAAGTCCTCCATGAAGCCCAAGGCTTCCAAACCTTGTTCTGCATGGCTCACCGAACCTGGGTCCCCACCCGCAGGTAGATGGCTGCCTACTCCACTGCCTCTCAGCTTGGCAGTCCTCTGTGGTGGGCCCATGGGTTTTACAGGTGGTGGCCTCAGGATACAGGATTCCCTTCACCTCCCTTCCTCCTCCAAGGACCTTTGTTTCTCATTCTCCCTTGGGGGCAGAAAAGAGACGCCTTTTCGAAGAAGCTATACAGGCCCTTCTGGACAAGGTGGTCCTGGAGCCAGTTCCCCCTCAGGAGAGGGGCTTGGGATTCTACTCCAACCTCTTTGTGGTTTCCAAAAAGGATGGGGGCTGTCATCCCATTTTGATTCTGAAGGACCTCAACTCCTTTGTGGTCAGGTCCCAGTACCGCCAGGAGTCTCTGCGCACAGTGATAGCAGCCACGTCTCCTGGGGAATTTCTGGCCTCTCTGGACCTTGAAGATGCCTATCTGCTCATCACCATTCATCCAGAGAGTGGGCAGTATCTCCTCTTTGCCTGCAACCGCGGGCACTTCCAGTTCTCTGCCCTTCCCTTTGGCCTGACCACGGCTCCACAAGTGTTCAACAGAGTCCTGGGAGCCTTGATCTCCGTCCTACATCAGAACAGCATCAGAGTGACTCCATATATGGACTACCTCCTCCTGAAGACCTTGTCTCTGGATCTCCTTCACTAGCAGGTGCAGGACTGCATTCATGCTTTCTCTCATCACGGGTGGATCATCAACTTTGACAAGTCAGACCTTGTTCCTTCTCAGAGGATGGTCTTTCTAGGCCTCCTCTTCGACAATCAGAGGGGGATGGTGTTTTTGACAGAAGAAGTGGCTCATCAGATAGCACTGAAGGTCCAAGCTATCCTTTCTCAGGATCTGGTCCCAGCCAAGAGGTTGTCCTCCTTGGTGGGGAAGTTCATTTCCACCATAGAAGCAGTTCCGTTTGCCATGGCTTACACCAGAAAACAGAGGAGCATGTCCCTGCCATTTCCGCAGTTCATATTCCTGGCGTAGACAACGTTGTGGCAGACTTCCTCAGTCGGCACGCAGTGGACAGCAGAGAGTGGGAGCTGCATCCAGAGGTGTTCAATCTCCTCATCCAGCAGTGGGGTCTGCCATGCATCGACCTGATGGCAACCAGACACAACAGTAAGGTTCCAACCTTCTGCTTTCGCTGAGCGGATCCAATGGCTCTGGCAGTGGACACCTTATTAATACCGTGGACGTTTCCTCTGGCTTACATCTTCCCTCCTGTTCCTCTGCTGACCAGAGTTTTTCGGAAGCTGCGACTGGAGCGCTGCCCAGTCATTCTGATTGCTCCATACTGGCCACGACAAGCTTAGTTTCCGGAGCTTCTGGACCTCTCTGTGGCAGAACCACTTCCTCCCCGTCCAGATGTTCATCTGGCTTTGACAGCTTGGAGATTGAATCCTCAATTTTGAAGAAGGATTTTCTTCAGGGGTGGTGGCTACTATGCTTAGTGCCCGCAAGCCCATTTCATCTAAGGCCTACCATCGAGTTTGGTCTACCTTTCTATCTTGGTGTGGTGATAGGGACCTTTCTCAGGATTCTGACCTTCCTACAGGATGGTGTAGATAAGGGTCTCAATCTGAGTTCTCTCAAGGTTCAGACTACTGCTCTCTCTGTATTTTTTCAGAGGCGTCATGCTATCATTCCTGATGTCAAGGTTTTCTTCCAGGGGGTTGCCCATACTGCTCCTCAGTGGGATCTTAACCTCGTCTTGGGAGTACTCCAGCATCCTCCCTTTGAGTCTTTGGCTACCATTCCTTTACGTCTGCTGGCGTGGAAGATGGCCTTTCTCTTGGCGATTGTTTCTGTTTCCCAAGTTGCGGAGCTGCATGCCCTGTCTTGTAAACCACCCTTTCTTGTTTTCCACAAGGACAAGTCGGTGCTTTGCACCTCCCAAGAGTTTCTTCCAAAGGTTGTGTCCAATTTCCGCATCAATCAGGAGATTGTGGTTCCTTCCGTCTGTCCTAACCCTACTTCTGACAAAGCAAGGGATCTTCATTTGTTAGATGTTGTGCGTTGTCTCAAGTTCTATGTGCTTCGCACTGAGTCCTTGAGGCAATCTGATACACTGTCATTCCTGAGGGTCCCAGGGCAGGGAAGCCTGCTTCCAAGGTACCCATTGCTTCTTGGGTCAAGTTCACAAATCGTAAGGCTTACGAACTTCGGAAGAAGCCTGTTCCCTTCAGGATTACAGCTCATTCTACGAGGTCTATTGGGGCTTCTTGGGCCTACAAGAACCAGGCCTTAGCTGATCAGTTGTGCAAGGCGGCCACTTAGTCATCTGTGCACACCTTTTCTAAACACTATTTTGTGTGGATGTGCTGGCATCGGCTGATGCCAGTTTTGGGAGGAACATCCTGGAGGCAGCCTTGCCTGTCTAAGATCTCCTTGGTTTCTCAGTACTCTTTCACTTTTGAGCCCTGTTGGCTCTAGTTCGTGTGCTGTGCAACAGTTATGGGGTTTGTTTTTACCCCTGTTCAGTGTCCATTGACACTTTACGGTTAGTGTTGAGCTATTCATGATCTGTAGGTTCATTGGTGCTCTGGTGACTTTGGAGGCCTACATCTGGTACTTGCCTTTCTTCCCGCCCTGGGGAACTTAATGGTTGGACATCCCAAAGTTACCAGTAACCTGTACTGGACAACAGAGAAAATAGGAATTTAGTCTTACCTGTTAAATCCTTTTCTCTTAGTCCATACAGGTTACTGGTCTCCCACCCTGTCAGGGGACCATGCCTGGTGCGCCTGCGCAGAACGTGGGGATCCTTTCGGATTCATGCTCACAGGAGTCTTCCTTTACCTTCTTACTTCCTAGTCAATAGTTAGTGTGCACATCTTACTGGTTGGGGATTGGCTAACTGCAAGCTAAGGAGAGGAGGTAGGCTCCAGACTGAGATGCCGCATGACACTGCAAGAAGGGGCTGGAGGGGGACATTTCTACATTCCAGCGGGTTAAAGCATCTATATTTTGAAAGGGATAGTAATACTTAAAATGTAAAAAAATGTATGTTGTAGGGTTTATTCCCCTGAGTAAAATAAGGGTACTCCCACTGCTGAGAGATATGTTGTTAAAAAATTATAACCGCTCAAATTTGAATTTTTTAGGTGCAATATCACAGTGGCCTGAAAATTTACAGTGGCACTGTTGCTACACCATCCTATGGAGATTTATGGTCTACAGACCAGAGCAGTCCATAGGATGGTGTACCAACAGCGCCACTGTAAATTTTCAGGCCACTGTGATATTGCACCTAAAAAATTCAAGTTTGAGCTGTTATAATTTTTTAATAAAATATCTCTCAGTGGTGGGAGTACCCTTGTTTTACTCAGGGGGATAAACTCTACAACATATATTTTTTTACATCTCAAGTATTACTATCCCTTTAATGAATGAATACACACAGATGGATAGTTGCAAAACCCCTCTGGCACTCAAAGGGTTAATGTTTGAGTTCAAATAACTCCATAGGTGCTTTCATTAACCCATTAAACCCAATGTGGGCGTGCAACACTGCATTACACACTGTCCTGGTAGTAAAGAGTTAAACAGAAAGAGAATTGTCCATACAAGAAAAATGTTGGCAGCCCCGGCTTGGAGGACCTTCAGCTGCCCTTTCCTGCTCCACCTCTGTCCCCCCTTTTCATGTCACACATTGGGGCTTTGGAACGTTTCCAGCCTTTGCACCCATGATGAGGTTCTTTGCACAAAGGGTCCTTGTCCTCCCTTCCTCTGCAGTCTGGACATGACATTCAGCGAAAAAAGAAAAGGCCACATTAAGGAGGGAGTTAAGGACATTTCTGCATGTCTCATCCTCTCCGCTCGCCTTCATTCAATCATTGTCACGCACCGGACCTTGTGTTAAAGCAAAATCAGCATTATTGGAGTGAATGAACTCTGCTGTAGGGGAGAATTAAAAGATTGCATTGCTTTAAATGCGATTTTTAACTACTTAAATACTAGAGAGGTCCCCAACACATTGAATCAATGGGAATTTGAGGACCGTTTATTTTCCTCTTCAGCGCACTTGGATTGGTCCAGAAGGGTTTCACTCTTGCTCTTGGTTTGACTCAGAATTGCTACACTCAAAGGGATAATAATACTTTGTTTTATCTTTATTTTATTTTGTAGGCATTAAAAAAACATGAAGAACGATATAAGTTTTATCTCTCAAACCTTTATGGTTTGAGAGAGATTCACAAGCAAAGTTTCCCCTCCCGCCCCTTTTACCTAGTGTAAGCCATCTCTTCTCAGATGTGGAATCCAGTCCATAGACCAGACAGATAACAGAAGGGGACAATCTTCTTCCTATGAGAACAATGAAAGCCCTGCCCCCCTTGACAAGTTTTTCAGGTTTTTCCCTTATCTTAATTGAAGATTGTCCCTCTCTGCAGTCTACCTGGGCACCTCCCTTCTGATCTGGCTGAACAGTGTTACATCAGTAAAAGGGGCGGGAGGGGGATGCTTTGTCATTGAATTACTCTTGTACTACAACTCTGACAGAATTGAAATAACACTCTCCATAGTCCAAATACTATGATTATTAATCAGAGCTGCTTTTATTATGAAACATTACTATCACTTTAATCAGGAGTTCCATTGTCATGTGACCTCTGAAGCTTCTTTGACTTCACAGTGTTAAAAGAGAAGCACCATTTGGAAACTTATTTCTACCTTGATGCAAATGAGTCAAACGAGGGCTCAAAATAATGAGTTTAAGGAGCCATGATGTTTCACAATTTAAAAATTAAAAACTTAAACAGTAGTATTTATTGATGGCGATGTTGTCATCAATTTCTATTGAAAGTTTTAGTCCAAGAGCAAGTCTGTAGCTCTCCCAAAAAAGACCAAATACAGAAGAAAATGTGCTCTCTATCACTTTGTGACAATTTTAAGTGTAATAATTTTTGAATAAAGGAACTGCCAGCAGTGAAAGCTCTATAGTATGTTTTTTTTTTCCTCACTTATTAAAATGTCCTGTTCAGATGGCTGACAGGCTCTGTCTGGGTACTCTAGCTCACTCCTGTCCCTTCCCCTTACAGGAAGTACCACACTCACCTGCTGCAATTTGATGGTGAAGGTGGTTGGAAGTTTGAGAAGTTGGATACAGCTGCCCGCCTCTCACTTACAGAGGAGAAACAGCGACTGGAACAACAACTGGCTGGCGTTCCCAAGATGCAGCAGCGGCTGAGTGAACTCTGCCACATCTTGGGGGAGGATTCAGAAGTGGCCAACAAAGAAGGGACCCTTGTCGTTGAGCAGCCTGAGTAAGGACATCATCCAGCTGACTTCTTCAGTTACAGGGCCATCCCACCTAGTGTCACAGGCAACACCAATATTCTGCTGGTAGGACTTATTACCCATACCCTTTACAGTGAATTGATGCATTGGCTCAGCTCAACAGCCTTTAATGCACGGTAACCCACTGGCAGAGGAGTGAAATGCGCTGTGTCACTGGGCTGCCACCATGTGACTTCTCTCGACTCTGAATGTGTTTTTCCTGTAAACAGAAGACCTTTTTCCCTGTGGTGATGATGATGATGATGATTATCCAGTGTCTGTGGTTTAGCCCAGCAAATGTGAAGGTGACGGGGCCCTCTTTTTGGCACCTTCCAGAACATTATTAGTCTCGACAAGTGGTTGGCAAACAGGTAGCCCTTCGAGGCCTCTTCTGTTGCCTTTAGTCTGTTCACTGGTGACCTAGTTTTACCCAAAAAAGCACACATCTCCTCTTTTTGCCTCTCATCATGCTTGCCTTCACACATACACTGCTCCATTTTAACCGCTTTTGAATGCTAGAGAGGCCTTCAGTGCACTGAAGACCCCTTTAGCACCCAAAGTGGTTAATCTGCTTTTTTTCAACCCCTGTTTAGAAAGATAAACCATACTGTGTGCTCATTTGGGTAAAGGGTCACATATCCTCTTTTTTTGGGTGTGTCTTGTTACCTAGCACTGATCTGTGTTTTAGCCTAGAGCAGTATTTCTCAACCCGTGCCCTCAGTGGCTAATAACAGACCAGGATTTGAGGATTCCCTTGTTAGAGCACAGGTAAGTTAATCAATATGAATGAGCTTCTGATCAACACACCTGTGTTCTAGCAGGGAAATTCCTAAGTCCTCGCCTGTTAGTGGCCACTGAGGGCTTGGGTTGAGAACCACTGGCCTAGAGCCTCCGAAATGCTCTCTTGATCCGTCTCACGGATCCTCCCTCACTCCTCACATGACCACACACACACACACACACACACACACACACACACACACACACACACACACACACACACACACTGTAACACAGAAAATACTGTTAGCCTAATAACATTAAAACACATAAAAGCTCTTAATCCCTTTGATGGCCAGTAAAATTGTATATAAACTGATACATAAACTGGCCATATTAATATATAATCAAGGTAAGGGAATCATTGGACCTACAGCTGTTGGCGAATGTAACTCCCTTTATCTCCATCCAACAGTTGGCTGGTCGGGGACCATCGGAGTTGACATCCCCAACAGCTGGAGGTTAGGGAATTGATTAACGCTGAATTAGACATTGTATGTATGATGTCTGGTGCAAAAGTATATGAATTGCACTGGTTACACCCAGAACTCAGAATGGGGGTGCTGTCGGCACAGCTGGTGGGCCCCTCCCTCAAAATGAGGTGCCCTTGGCAGTTGCCTAATCTACCTAATGGGAAATCTGTTCCTAGATTGTCTAGTAGGGGTCTCATTGCTAGAGGGCCAAACAGTGCAGATTTTAGGAATATCCCTACCTTTGTCCAGGTATCAATTGTTTGCTCACAGGGCATTTGCCTGGTTCCCAAAAGTCTTGTGGCTTGAGCCCAGCTAATGCAGTACTAGTGCACAGTGCAGCCCAGTTGCACCATTACTAGTAAGGAGATTGGAACTATTACATGTGGCACAAAATGTGGGCTTAGAACAGGGCATCTAGGGGCATGGGTGGATTGTCCTATAAAGGGATCGGGCATCCCCCGGTGGGCCGCCAGATCATGGGCCGGTGGGGGAGATCAGAGGATCTCAACTCACCATCCCACGATATTTTGAAGGAGAGGTCTGTGTTGCCACAGGCACTCTCTGTGACAGCCTTCGTGTTCTTTGTTAACCCTTTGAGTGCCAGAGGGGTATGCAACGCATTGCTTTGCGCTCTGTATTACTAGAGAGAGGACTGCACGGGAGCTCCAAGCTGCTAATAGAGGTCTTTGCAGGAGACACAGACCTCACCTAACACGCTGCTGGACCACCAGGGAGATAGGAGATTGACACTGTGAGATATTGAGGGGCAATGTGGAGGTGGAGAGAGGACATTGGTGGGCAATTTGGAGGGGGAGAAAAGACATTGGGGGGCAATGTGGAGGGGGAGAAAGGACATTTGGGGGCAATATGGTCAGGGGGTCCCATGGCAATTTTTGCACCAGGGCCCGGAGGCATCTAGTTACGCCTCTGTGGCAATCTGTCCTGTCAATCAACCAGATTTCGGATCTGACGTGTAGGTATCATGACATATGGAAAAGCGGGGGAGGGGGACACTTTAATATAAAATAAAACGAAGACTACAACTTTATGGACAGTTAGAAAGGTACACTTCGTTACAAAAACATATGTTGCAGAATCGACCTTTACTTCATATCTAAATATTACTATCCCTTTAAGTGCATGTTCAGCCTCACGCAGACCTTTTACCCTTTCACCTTTTGGTCTAGCCTTTCCTTCCCTCCAACACTGATGGTACTAAATTCCTTTAGTAATCGCAGTGTAGGGTAACACAGCCTCCAGGGAACTGCATCATGCCTCTGTGGGTCACATCATTGCCAAACCACTACCTGATCTTTCCTTGTGTTAGTTGCCCTTTAAAGGGGTAGTATACCCTAAATAATATACAAATAAATATGTTGTACTAGGACTTTTTCCTATAGAATAAGTGTACTCCCAAAGATTGTAGAGGTTTGTTTAACCTTTTGAGTGCCAGAGGGGTACTCAGCTCATTGCAAAGCAATGCATTGCACACCCCGTCTGGAACTCAAAGGGTTAAAAAAGCTATTAAAAAGATAACTTGACATTTTTGTGATAGCTTCAGTTCAAGATGTTATGCAGCCAGGTGGCGCTGTTGCTACATCCATCTGAGGGAATCTTGTATCTTTTCATGAGCAGTAACAGTGAACACAACTTTGTTAGGCATTAACCCGTAAACTAGTTGTTGAGCTGGCTTTGCAGCAACAGGAGTCTCTCCAGCTGTTGCTGGACTGAAACCCCATCCTCCTCCAGCAGCTGTTGGCTAGGAGAGGATGATTGGAGTTATAGTTCAGCAGCAGCTGGAGGGCCTCATGTTGCCCACCCAAGCTATTAAGGCTTGTCCGAGCAAACCTTCTGATGTGACACTTCAAAACTGAAGACCTAAAGAACAGTTTTTTATTATATTAAACAGAGATAATTAAAACATTTACAACTCGTTAAAGGCACAATTTTTCATTCAGGACTGATGAAACACCACCACTTATTAACTCTTTGAGTGCCAGAGTGGTATGCAGTGCTTTGCATACCACTCTGGCACTCCAAGGGTTAAGCACTTTTATAGATTTATTTCTGATTCAAAAAGGAAAAAAAACCCAAATCGAACAACTGTGATGTTCTAACTTTTGATTGAAGCATCTCATTTCAGTTGGTGTATACTTGCTTTACTCAGTGGGAAAACCTCTGCAATATATTTAAAGGCATAGTCATTTTTTAAATTAAAGTAGATCTCCGAGTCTTCGCTAACAATTTGCTCTGTGTTTCATACTTTGCTAAGATATTCACTGTAAAAGGATTCCCCTTCTGGCTGCCTCCCACTGAATCTGAAATTCAGTCGTGGGACCGGACAGACGCAGAGAGGGACAAACTTAAAGCGGAACTACCACCCAACACAATCTTTCGCTTCACTAAGTCCCCATCTGGCGACTAGCTGCTTAGTAGTGCTAGTCGCCAGAATAATTGCCTTATTTAATAGATTTATGCCCTCTTCTATGGGTGACAGTAGCACGGAGCGCGGACATCTTGCCATTGTGACGTCCGCTCGCCTGCACTGTCAGTCCCAGACGGAGCCAAATGGCTCCTAGCAACACGTCCTAGACCCCGCTGGGACTGACAGCGCAGGCGCGCGGACGTCACAATGACAAGATGTCCACGCTCTATCCTGCCTGTCAGCCGGGGAAGAGAGCAGAAATCTAGCGACTAGCGCTACTAAACAGCTAGTCACCAGATGGAGACTTAGTGAAATTAAGATTGTGTCGGGTGGTAGTTCCCCTTTAAATCAGTAAGTATAAGGAAAACCCTGTCCCACTTGTTGAAGGAAGGCAGGTTTTTCCTTTGCTTACTGAAGATTGTCCCTCACCGCGCTCCATCCGGACCATGCTTAGATGAGTGTGAAGTGACCAGAAGGGGTGGGAGAGGGATCTGTTTACAGTGAATATCTTTAAACTTACAGCAACATAAGTACTTAAAAATAGCATAAATTGTTATGCTTACCATACTGAAGACTCAGTCTACTTTATTTTAGATATTCCTATCCCTAATAAACTGTTATTATGCCTTTAATTCAGAGATATTCACTGTATGTGTCATGAACTTTCACGTGATCGTGATGGATAACTGAACATGGGTTTATACTGAGATGGCATGGCTGGTGCAATCATGTCGGGCACCAAAGGAAAACCATCCAGCTCGCACCCCACCCCACAATAAACCCTGTTACGCCCCCTCTTAATGAGCTTTTTCAAATTAAATTGTGCCTTAGTGGAAATTAAACATTCTACAACAATAATTGCATTTATTTTGTTTGAAAATGTGAATGTTTAAAAAAGGGAGTAAATGGTCCACCTGCCTAGAGAAACGGTCTTGCTGCCACCACCCCAAAATCCGCCACCCCCAGGTGATTGTGTAGTTTCCTTAGTTCTGGGCTAGGCAATCTTACGGCTTTCTAGTTGTTTTGGACTACAGTACCCATCATCCCCAACCAGCTAGCTGTTGTCTACCGCTTGATGATAGTTTACCTTTAAAAAAATCTGTAAAGCTTTTTTTAAGAAAATACTATATATCGTAGGGCTTTTTGTGATGACAAAAGCAACAGAATTTCCCTTGTTTAGGCAGAGTGGTGCCAGGAGTGCTATCACTTTCTATGGAGAATGTAGTCGCTGACTAGACTTTCCCATAACATGCAATAGAATAACTATCTGGATGCCAGCAGGGACACTTTAACGTACGGGTGTACCCTGGGACCTACACTATCAGGGGCATCACCTTGAGTTTCCCAAGTTCTTTGATTTTCAGCAAGAAACCAATTTAATTTTATGTTCATAAAATTCTTATGTTTGTGGGGTTCCACTCCCAGTTTCATCAGGGTCCTCAGAGAGTGTTAAAATTGTTCTGGACACAAGGTGGCACTGTTGTTTGAGTGCTATTTTGCAGAGACCATTTTAACAATCACTCAAAACATTGCACTCACCCGTCCTGTTAGGGCTTGGCTTGCCCAGTGCTGCTCCCCACAATCGTAGCCACAATTCCACAGACAAGAGGACAACCGGAGGGAAGCGCCCACGGGTCTACCACAACATTATCAGCCAAACCCACAGTTTCAGTAAAAACTTAATATTTATTTCCAAATCGTTTAAAAACAACCAAAGTAATGGTAATAATCATGTTAGTATATCGCATGACTAAATCTCCTTACGCGTTTCGTGATTACATTATTATCACCTATGATTAAGTGATCATATTGTAATCACATAGTCGTGCAATACACCAGCATGTGATTATTACCATTTCTTTGGTTGTTTTTAAATGATTTGGAAATAAATATTAGGTTTTTACTTAAACTGTGGATTTGGCTGATGACCTGTTGGACCCGTGGCCATTTCCCTCCAGTTGTCCTCTCACCAGGTGGTACTGACAGTTGTTGGCAGTTAAACATTTTTTTGTATAACTTCTCAATTAAGCAACTCCCGGGAGAGGGATATCATTATTTTAATCAGCAGAAACCCCCCACTACGACATGTTTTTCCTAATTTAGAGTTTAACACTTCTTTAAGCAAGTGTGAAAATGCATTACAAGCCGGTCTTTGGGTTACAAATATACGTTGACAGTAGTTTCTTTATGACTTGTGGTTTGCCGAGTAAGTGGGATTTAACCCGTTGAATGCCAAAGAGTAATTCAAAGCCTTGCAATGCATTGAATACCTCTCTGACACTCAAAGGGTTAAGAATAGAGCGGGGTCAGTGAAAGTAAACCATTCATAGTCTTGTCACGTGAACTTCACATGCAGGTGCAAAATAGCTGTTAGGTCTATTCAATCACAAATTCAGGGCAATGCCTTAAAGGGATAGTAATGCTTCGTTTTATCTTTATTTTATTTTGGAGGCATTAAAAAAACATGAAGAACGATATAAGTCTTATCTCTTAATATATAAATATATATGTATGTGTATATATATATATATATATATATATATATATATATAAAAACCCTTTAAAGGGACAGTAACACTTTATATGTAAAAAACGTATATATCCTCCTGAGTTGAACAAGGGTAATCCCATTGCTGAGAGGTGTTTTATCCATTAGTTATTACAGCTCTGCAATGTGTTCCATACCCCTCTGGCACTCAAAGGGTTAATAGGAGGTTTGGTTCTAAGTGCCACTGAACATTTGGCTATTGTTTATCTGCCTTGGAGCTATCTGTAAGCTTAGTATAATTTGTAAGCATATTACCTGCAGATCTCCTTTCATCTGTGCTGAAAAAACAATTCCATACCCTGCAGGTGTACGTGACTCAAGTTCCCGGTTTAAATATACAAATCTGGGTCAAGTAGGGACCAGGTACTCTTTACTCAGGCTGGGGAAACACAATTCATCAGTTAAAGGAGCTAATTGGTTATATTTGTAATACCCATAACCTGTTGAGTGCCAGTTATCGAACGCCTTGCCTCCCTGGCACTCAAAGGGGTTGAAATCTATATTTTCACTGGGTGATCAAAATGAAAAGAACATTGCATTTTAATTAGTGATGTTCCTAAACTTGGACTGATCAATAAACCCCTACCGCTGTTTTCTTCTCCATTTGGTATAGAAGTCATAAAACGTGATCCTAAATATGCTTTTTTGATGTAGAGCCATGTTTCTGTGCTAAAGAGTCACTCAGGCGGATGTACTAAGAAGTGTCATAATTCTAGGGCAAACTAACTTCACCCAGGGCTGGATTTTCATTCCAGGTGACCCTAGGAAATGCATTCCAGGCTCCCTTAGCTCCGCCCATGGCCTTACACACCCACTCCTAACATGACCCCACCCCCAGTCCCATTACGTGTTTCCTGGCACAGAAAATACACTTGACCTATACCAAGCAACAACAACAAAAAATATTTTACTCATTGGTTGCTGGAGAGATCTCAGTCTCTTGCTCTAGGGCTGCAATAGTCCTGGTACAGCCCTGCATATGCATCTTTCATACCAGTATTAAAGTGGAACTGGCACCTGTTCAACTTCTCACCTCAGTGGGAGCATCCATCTTCACAGGATATGCATGATTGTCAGTACTGGCTTGCAGGTTTGAGGGAGAGTAGTGTGGAATGTTAGTATCTGGCTGGCAGGAAGTGGCAGTTGGGAGAGAGAGAGCAGTGTGGAATATTAGTATTTGTCTAGTGTGCCAGACTACTATTTAATTTACTTAAACTTACAGATAAAGCTGAGTATCCCAAATTATAATTTTAAATTAAAAATGGTTAACATAACCTATAGATGATTTTGAAAGCTGTTTCAAGTCAATTAAGTTGTTTTAAGGTGTTTGTTCCACTTAAAAGGCATGACTTGGCATCATTTAATAATACAGTAAGTCTTATAATCCTCTATGGAAGCCAATCTGAGTTTCTAGTATTCTGTGAAATATCATTTTTGATGACTGTAAGAACATAAGTACAGTACTTACAACAGCTATTGAAGACCTGTTTGTGAATAGGTCTATCATTAAAGTCAATATGTAACTTTCACAACCAGAGAATTGGTATGCTGACATGTTAACCAGGTCTCTGTCCAAGATGCTAACAAATGGACGTCAGTATGATTAGTGTGATGTTTCACTGATCCCTTCTGCAACAATATGGTTAAACACTGCCATTTCCCTTTTAATAAAAGCTTTTCACATAAAGAGCAAATCATAAAAGTTCTTAGCTGTGCAAAACTCACTAATACCAATCCCACTTCTGCCACCAAGATAACCTTTTTATTTTTACCTTTCCAAACTAGAAAATTGATAATGATCAAATGATAAATTGATGTTTGTGATCTCTGTCCAAATATGAAAACCACAACAATATTGTCCCAATATACATTATTATATTATTGTAAGGTTACTTTGTAATAATATATTTATAGAATATAGCCTGAACACTAAACAGCGCTGTTGTGTAAGGATTATGCCCATGAGCCCATATTTTAATTTTGTTTTGTGCAGTACTTGAATGCCCTGTTGTTTTAAACCCCTACAGCATCCCTGAGGTTAAAGGGATAGTAACACTTCACATTTACTAATACCCAACTTGTACAACTTACAGAAAGAAATTAAATGCCCCAAATCACATCTCTCAAACCTTTATGGTTTGAGAGAAAATCAAGTTCAAAGTCTCCCCCCTCGCTACCCTTTCCCTGCGAACAGCGTTCTAGCTGACTGCAGAGGAATCTGATCCTGGGGTCATCCAATGGCTCTGCAGCAGAGCCGAGATCGCGTTAATGCAGAAAAAATCCTTCACTGAAATGGTATTGTACGTGTGCTTGGTCTGTGTTTGGTTTCCAAGCACACGTATAAGACCATTTCAGTGAATGATTTTTTTCTTCATTAATGCAATCTCGGCTCTGCTGCAGAGCTGTGGGATGGTCATACAACAGACTATCCCTGCAGTCAGCTAGAACGCTAATCGCAGGGAAAGGGGAGGGAGGAGGAGACTTTGAAATTGATTTTCTCTCAAACCATAAAGGTTTGAGAAATGTGATTTGGGGCATTTAATGTGATTTGGAACATCTAATTTATTTTTGTAAGTTGTACAAGTTGGGGATTAGTAAATTTGAAGTATTACTATCCCTCTAAATCCCCAATTTAAGTCAATGTGTTGGGGGGGTATTCATCTTTTTATAGTGAAGTTGGTGTGTCCTACCAGTGTACCACTTTGCTTTGCGTATATTGTAAAACTGGAAGAAAAGCTGGTATGCACAAGCAGTGCCAGGCCTCGAGGAGGTGAAGAAACCACAGGGTTAACTCTGTGGGCAGACAAACTGCTTCTTATTGAAGAATGGCACCCTTCCAGCATTAGGTTACATAAGGGGAGTTGCCTTCCAGGTAACACACACTAGGTTTTGTGTGTTTGTTTCCTGAAGTGAGATCACATGCCGCGCTTGCAACTACAGACGTACAGTTTTGGCTGTCAGCAGGAAGATTTTGTGTTGGTTCATGTTCTCTTTTGTTTGCTCCCATTTAGGGAGGGCAACACGGTACCTAAGAGAGTGAGTCCAGCTCTCAGCTACTATACGTACACAGCTGCAGTCTAGATCACAGGACGGGAAAGCTAAGGTCCGTAATAAATTTAGCTAAACAGATGCAATTCTGGAGCAAACCATCAGCGCTTTAGGGAAAAAATTAAACTTCCGACTAGGCCTTGTGTTGGAATACTCTCCAGCATTCAAAGAGTTAAATGCCTTAAAGCAGAACTATTACCCAAATTAAAGTTACCCCCAAATAATTATCCATACTAGTACTGGAACACAAAATAAACACAGTGCAAAAGAAGCGCATCTAAGAGCGAACTGTGTACCAAATATGGCTGGCTGTTTCTTATGAGTGAGTCTCCCCCCACAAAATGGATACTCACTAGATGTGGAGGCTTGATCCAGCCTCTAGGAGTAATCTCATTCAGGGCTTTTATAAACCGGCTATGGCTTGCATCTTCCACGTATTCCTGGACCCCGCAGATCTCTCCTGGACTCCAGGTCGTTTGTCCAAATAAATAGAGAGAACCAACTACCTGGGCTTTTGTAAATGCCTCAATTTCTTGGTAGTACAATATAAAATAACACTATAGTTAAAAATGTCTAGAGTATCACCGAACGCGTTTCATCACAATGTTCCGGAACAAAAGGTATATAATGAAAGTGACGTATATTATGTTAAATGTACCCCTGATGAAGTCACACTTGTCCCTAAAAAATGATTCTATAATCTAATTCAGTCACATGGGACTTTGTTGCATATTGTACTTAACGCTGGCAGTGAGTGAGTTAAATTTTAAACTGTAACATTGCAGCCAAACCCTGAAAGGTCTAACATCCAAGAAGTTAAAAAAGAAATCTCTAATCTAATTTCTTTGAAAGTGTGGTGGTTGATCTGTGGATCTCCAGCTGTTGAGAAACAGGAGCTGGAGATCCATTACTTGAAGGGAATGTATTGTGTAATACATTTATATGGAATACGGTATTCCCATTGCAGGGAGGCTCTTCATTCAAAAGTTAATATAGCTCAAACCTGTATCTGTTTGGATGCATTTCATCCATGGCGTACTATGAGATGGTGGTGCTGTTGATACACCAAGTTGATGGAGGCTATTGTTATCAGCAGCTGTACCTTAACCCTTTGAGTAGCAGAGGGGTACGCAATGCATTGCGTACCCCTCTGGCACTCAAAGGGTTCGAATGGCAGGCCATGGAAGTACTACCCCTCCAAGTAAATGAATGAGCTGTAATTACTTTTCCCAGAAGTACCATTATTTTACTAAACTGGACAACTTCTTTACAAAATTATATATTTTCCATATCATCAGTATACAGAATTCTCTAGAATGTGACGCTCCCTGTGTGCATAACCGCACATGCTCAGTAGAGACTACACAAACAATGCAGTCATGTACAGCAGAGACAAACGAGCCGGCCTACAGTCCGAGGCATGGCTGATCGGAGTGGGGAGCTCCAAATGGCCCACTGCCTGTCTCCATTCTGGGGCTGCTGGGTGGCCCTTTGGCCCGTGTACACGTGCCTTCAATACTAGTTATAAGATATGTTCCCTTTGCCAATAGTGTTTAAACCCTTTTGGAGTGCCAGAAGGGTGGATAATGTATTTCTCACCATAGTTGTCACGTTGCTTCTGTTTGACATATCTGCCATAATGCAAAATATAATCTCGCTGTCTCTATCTACTTTCTCAACTCTAAAATGCATAATGATCGTTGCCTTACGGAGTCAGTAGATTGTTGGCTTCACTCCATCACCCTTCACCTCTTTTCTTCCTGCATTCTATGTATGCACAATCGTTTATGTACTATTTGAAGAGTGATGATGAAGTACTGTAACTTAATTGTGCAACTGTGAGTGACTAATTTATTAAATTAGCTTAATATATGCTGATATAGTGTGTACAAGAATCCTAGAGCATCCGTACAGAGTTTTTCATCTAAAGAAGTAGATCTCAAACATTTTGCTATGATGGAGTCCATTTGTTTCAAATTTAATTCCCTTGGAACCGTAAAGGGGAACTACCACCCCGGCTCCAAAAGGGACTGACAGTGCAGGCGCACGGACGTCACTATGGCAAGATGTCCGTGCTTCCTTCTACTGTCCGACTCAGATTAAGTAGAAAATCTTGTAGACCGGGTAATATTTCTGGCAACTAGTGCTACTAAGCAGCTAGTCGCCAGATGAAGATTTAAATAAGATTAAGTTTTTGCGGGGTGGTAGTTCCCCTTTAAAGGGATAGTAATGCTTAATTTTAAGTTTAATTAATATTGTAGGCATTAAAAAAAAGAATTACATCGATGTAAGTCTTACCTCTCAAACCTTTATGGTTTGAGAGATATGACTCGCTAAAGCTCCCACCTCCAGGCTATTTCAGACAAGCCTGCCATCTAGCTGACAGCAGGAGATTACGGTCCCGGGGCTAGCCGGCGGCTCTTTGGCAGAGCCGAAATCGCGCCATTTAGAAATAAATACTTCATTGGAACTGTTGACAAAGTGTACCTTGTAGACCGTTCCAATGAAGCGTTTATTTCTAAATAGCGTGATTTCAGCTCTGCTGAAGAGCCGCCGTTCGGTCAAATGACTGGAATCCGCTGCTGTCCGCTAGAACGCTGACTGCTCTGAAACAGCCAGGAGGGGGAACTTTATCCAGTTATATCTCTCAAACCATAAAGGTTTGAGAAATAAGACTTATATTGATGTAATTTTTTAAATGCCTACAATATTAAATAAACTTAAAATGAAACATTACTATCCCTTTAACAATCAAACTGCTTTGCAATGTATTGGAGTCCTATCCAAGGTTCTGGTGAGTTGGGGAAGTAATGTTGGGTAAGACAGGAAGTGTCTGTATAGCATGCCTTAATCAACATAATTGTTACACCTAATTAACTTAAAAATAGTATCCTAAATAAAAATTAGCCAGTACAACATGTAGGTGATTTAAAAAGCTCTTTCAAAATCTCCAAAGTTGTTTTTCGGTGATCCAGTCACTTTATCATAGTTCTTTATTAAATATCTGAAAACCAATTTGTACTAATAATGTAAGAATAAATTGTTGTAGAAAATATCTCGTAATTTCATTGGATAATTGTCTATAACTTAGAGAAGGGCTGGATTGCAGTGCTTATTACAACATGGTACACTTTGAAAGTCTGAATCTTCAACACATGAGTTGGTAGTCGCAAAATCGCATGTACAGTAACGGTCACTCTTGCCTTGTTCCACTGTCTGCCATTAATTATATTTGTTCTTTGAAAACCTTTGTACGTCTTCAGGGCATCCAAAACTAAAGTTTGACAAATAGTGATCTAGACTAAGCATAGGATTTTTACCAGATGAGTTGGCATAATACATACGGCACATATTAATTGGCGATTTATGCTAAGCCAAAAACCTCATAAAGGTCAAACTGCACCATAATTAGAGAAATCCTGAACCTCTCTGGAGGTGGGTGGCTGTGGAGGACTGTGTACGTAGCGTGTGTGTGTGTGTGTGTGTGTGTGTGTGTGTGTGTTGTGATGTGTATCCTGTGTGTGTATGTGTGTGTATATATAGTATACACGCACACACAGAGATAGACTGTACATAATTCACACACACAGTCTTATGGTCCTTTGCAGATTAACCCTTTGAATGCCAGACATTGTGTACCCCTCTGGCACTAAAAGTTTTAAGACTAAAGCTGCCTGTAGTGGCGCTCATGCCAAGGAAGACAAGAACTGGAATACTTAATGCAATGTTAGTACAAATGGAACTTTTAATGACTCGAATGCTAGATAGGTCTCGTGATGGAGATATTTTGTATAAAGACCCATTTAAATCAATGAGAATTTGGGAATTTTTATTGGTTCTCTATGGTGACCTTGGTTTGCCCCAAAACTGGTTCACATTTCCCTATATAGATATAGTTTAGTTCTTACCTGTGACCTATGAAGTTGACCTATGTTTTCCCAGCATGCAATTGGTGACAGGACAATAGCTGGGTGCACATACTGTACAATGCTCTGGATCTATGCCAGTGTGGTTGTACATGGTGACCTATGCTCTCCAGCACATTTTAGACCCTTAGAAAATGGGTTAAACTCAACCAGTGACTGGTTAGAGGTCTTACCACAAAAAGCACAAAGGGCCATTGTTCAACAGAGACTGAACATTTTATTGCTTCCCATGTCACATTGATCTGGGTGATCCATAACTCAACGCATGTGGCTTCGCATATGTTCATTAGCTCCAAGAACAGATAAAAGATTAAAGAGATAGCAAAACTTAAAATGTAAAAAAAAAAAAATATATGTTGTAGGGTTTATCCCCCCGAGTAAAACAACAATACTCCTACTGCTGAAGGGTGTTATTCAAAAGTTATTAAAGTTCAAAGTTGAATTTTGTTTTTGGGTGATTAGTAAACAACACACACACACACACACACACACACACACACCTTTCTGGTTCGTGGTCCGCCCCTCCCTAGGGTTGCAGAGGGCAGAGATTGGCCTCAAACAGTGAAATGCCACAGGTCAGTGATATATATATATAACATTAAACTGCAGTTTTCAATTGTCATCAGAAGATACCGTTTTTATCACTTACTATGTAGAGCTTCTGTCTGTGACTCAAGCCCACCCATAGAGAGCATTATCAAATTCTTATACAAACAGATTGACCTTCAGACACCACTTTGTCCTGTTGCTGCTAAGAGTTTGAGTACTGGACACACATGTTTTAACTATATATCTGTTAATGTCCCAACTTACTTTTTCATGTATGAGCAATTTGTATATTTCCATTAGGCTTCTCTTAACCCCTTATTTACTAGAGATGTCCCCAACGCATTGCTATACAGTGTGTTAGAGCCATCTGTGGCATACGAGGGGTTAAACTGATTTGATTGTGGGCACGGCCCATCAGTAGTTCTTTACGGAGACCTATTTATACAGTCAGCTTCTCCGTCTTTTCAATACAGACATTTTTACCGTATTCCAATGATCTTGTGCTAAGCGTGGAATTTAACAGCACTTAATGCCATGTATCAATGTGTAGCGATTTAAAGTGTTTAATGGATTGATATAGGTTTAACCACTTAAGTAATTTATGGTGTGTTCTGATTGTATAAATATTACAGTGGACTTCTCTGCACCTTTTGCTGGGATAGTAAGTAGAATATGTTTCTTATGCACTATAATGGATTGAAGACATCTGGGGCAAACCAACATCAGGGTACGGGTCGAGTACAAATTCCCAAATCTACCATTGATATGAATGGTGCTTTCTGGCCCCTTGATTGCGAGAGAGGTCTCCAATGCATTGCAGAGACCTTTCTAGGAATCAAGGGGTTAAGAGCATCATTTAAATAAAGGGTATTTCCCTCTTCTGACCCCCACGTCTGATGCGGTTTTATCTGTTCCAGAATTACTAATCCCTTGCCTTCTGCTTAAGACCCTAAATTGCCTCTTTGGGGCTAATCTCTTGCTGGATTCTAGCATTTCTGCCAGCGCTTAGTCTTTTGCAAATTTGTTACTACACCTTTAAGTGGACCTGTAACTAAAGGACAAGGTTCGTTTGTTTAAAGGGATAGTAATACGTAATATAAAAAAATATATATACATATATATATGGTAGTGTTTATCCGTCTGAGTAAAAACAAGGGTACTTCCACTGCTGAAAGGTGTTTTATTCTAATGTTATCACAGCTCAAACATGATTTTTTTTTAGGTGCAATATCACAGTGGCCTGAAATTGTACAGTGGCACTGTTGCTACACCATCCTATGGAGATTTATGTCAACTGACCAGAGATGCCCATAGGATGGTGTAGCAACAGTGCCACTGTGACTCTGCACCTAACAAGTCTGAGCTGCATTAACGTTTAAATAAAACACCTTTCAGCAATGGGAGTTCTTTTATTTTACATAGGTTGATCAACCCTACAACATTTTATTTTTTTTTTTGTTTTGTTTTTTTACATACAAGAAGGATTACTATCCCTTTAACAGAGAATTAAAACCTCTCTATATGTTGTTCTATCCATTTTTCTTTAAGATAAATAGTTTTTTTATGTGTTGTTGGCACTTTGTTAATGTCCTGAAGAGTATGCAAATTATTTCTGTCCCAGACAAAACTTCCCTATCTATAACCATTCTATTAGAAACGACCTCAGTGTGTGTGTGTCTGTGTGTGTCTGTGTGTGTCTGTGTGTGTCTGTGTGTGTCTGTGTGTGTCTGTGTGTGTCTGTGTGTGTCTGTCTGTGTGTGTCTGTCTGTGTGTGTCTGTGTGTGTGTGTGTGTGTGTGTGTGTGTGTGTGTCTGTCTCTGTGTGTGTGTGTGTGTGTGTGTGTGTGTCTGTCTCTGTGTGTGTGTGTGTGTGTGTCTCTGTGTGTGTGTGTGTGTGTGTGTGTCTGTCTGTCTCTGTGTGTGTCTCTGTGTGTGTCTCTGTGTGTGTCTCTGTGTGTGTCTCTGTGTGTGTCTGTGTGTGTGTCTGTGTGTGTGTGTCTGTCTGTCTGTGTGTGTGTGTGTGTGTGTGTGTGTGTGTGTGTGTGTGTGTCTGTCTGTGTGTGTCTGTCTGTGTGTCTGTGTGTGTGTGTGTCTGTCTGTGTGCGTGTGTCTGCATATGTCAGGCTGTGCCAAAAAGAAATAAAGACTAATTTCTCAAAAATGAATATATTACAAATAAAATGGCTAGCACAACATATAACCAGTTTTTACTTCTCTTTCAAATTAACTAAACGTCTCAAAACGACAGGCCACTTTAACCCTTTGGGGTAAGCACAAAAGAAAACAGGAGCATTTCTAGAGCAAACCAATCGGACCTTAGAGGGACTAAAAATAATATATATATATATATATATCCCCAAATTCCCATTGGTTGAAACAGGATTCTTAATCCTTTGAGCTCCAGAGAGGTACGCAACGCATTGCTTTGCAATGCGTTGCGTACCCCTCTGGCAATCAAAGGGTTAATGCCTTGCAGAGTGTTGGAGACCTCTCTACATTCAAGCGGTTAAAAGTCTAATTTAAATAAAGGGGAATCTTAGTTCCCCTCTTGCGACGCTGTTGCTTTGCTCTACAATTGCTCCTCTTTTAGTGAATAAGGGCTACTGTGTAAGAGGTGACAGCGAGCTGAGAAACCTGTAACGTGCTTGTCACTGCCTCCCCAAATAAGGGTTAAAGTGGAACTGTCACCTTGTATAAAGTCACCCTCCAATAATTAAACATATGGCGACTAGCTTCATAATACTTCTATTAGATTTCAGAAGTACCCAGTTCTAAATTAGTCCTTAATCTTCGGAGACTGATGGCCAGGTTAGTGCCATCTGCGTGCCTGTGCCGTCAGTCCCTACCGGTGCCTTTCGGCACAGTGCGATGCCTCCTAGAGGAGACCGGGACTGATGGCGCAGGCGTCTCTAAGACAAGATGTCTGCGCTGATGCCTGACTTCCGGTCTCCTAAGAATAAGGATTACTTTAGAACTGGGTGCTCTAGAGACCTAATAGAACTATTATGAAGCTAGTCGGCATATGCCTAATTATTGTAGGGCAACTTTATAGAGAGTGAGAGTTCCGCTTTAACCTATGAGTGCCAGAGGGACGTGCAGCACATTACTCTGCAATGGTCTTGTCCCCCCCCCCCCCCATCGCTGCTTAATGTTAGAAAAGCAAAATAAGATTAGAAATGTATCCAGCCCTTGTTATTACTGACTATGCAATGTAATTGTTGTCTGCCATGTAGCCGATCATGAAATGTGCCTTAATTGTCGTTTCAAAGACCCAATGTCTTCATTAGCTGGATTAAAAAAAATAAAAATATACATTTCACAATCACAGTGGTTCATTTATTTTGTATGTTTTATAGATGTGAGTTCACATAAATGCTGTTTTTCTACTAGATGTTCCCTTGCTTGATTTACTAATGGTTTTCATTGTACCTCCTATTAAGCAAGTCTAGCAGTGGTTCTTAACCCTTTGAGTGCTGTGGGGTATAAAACACATTGCTTTGAAATGCGTTGCGTACCCCACTGGCATTCAAAGGGTTAAATATTTTATTGTGATGAGCGTTTAAAATTAACTTCCAAGGGAACTCTATCCACCATGAGGTTAAAGGTTTTGATTGTTAGTTTCCAACCTCTGTAGCATTCAATAATATACTGTCCAATGTTAAATGTATTAGTATGCCAGATGGTAATGATAATGTGAAGTCAATAGATACTAATACTTATATTTCAGCTAGATTACAGTGAATATTAAAAGACAAACATTAACAGAACCTGCTGTGACTTACAAAATGACTCTCACATGAGCCCTTGAAAGAGGAAGCATGATCTTTGTACAGTATAAACCGAATCGCTACACAAGGTTCCTTCCCTATAAAACAAAACGTTGTACTTCTATACACTGCATTACAACACACAGCTTGTTCAGCATGTTCATATCTAGTTTTGGTCTGCTCTGCACAAAACCTGCTTCCCTCTTTTCTGTCTCCTTAAATTAGCAGAATAATTAGATTTGCCTGATCTTGCAGATCTCTTGTACACGATCCAAGATGATATTACTGATACTAGTACATGAGCTTACAATGTAAAATGTCTTACCCCTTATGTCTAGGGTTGCCACTTTTCTTCAAAAAAATACCGGCCATGGCATTCCCTCCATAGACTTAACATTGGTCAGAAACCCATTTTTTACCAGCCTGCCGGTAAGATACGGGCTGGGTGGCAGCCCTACTTACGTCTGGCAGTTCATGTGGCAGAAGGCACCCGATAGCACTTACTCCTTCACCTACCGGCTGGCAGGGAATGATGGGGGTTTTGGTCCGCAACAGCTAGAGGGCCTCAGGTTGGACACACCTGCTCTAGACTGCAAGTTCTCACGAGCAGGATATATATTGTAGGGATTTTCCTATTGAGTAAAATGTGGGTACTCCCACTGCAGAGTGATTTATATTTCCAGAGGTATTACAATTTAAACCCATGTTTTTTTACATTAGCAGTGCCCTCTAGTGGTCAAATTCTAATTAGATTTCCTGTTAGATTCTAATGGAGAGAAAAGTCAGAGACATACAGTTCTCCATAGAATGTGATAGAAACTGCCTTTCACTGTCGTCCAATACAGGTCACTGGTACTCTGGGAGGCGTAAGTCCCCTTTAATAGGCAGGAACAATTATGCAAATGATTTGCAAGGGGCGGAGCCTCCCCTCTTACTTAAGCCACCTTCTGGCCAGAGCCACCCATATTGATTTGTTCCTGGTGTGCTTCCACACCAGGTAGAGAACATCTATGCATCTTAGTATTTTATTGTTTTTTATTCAAATATGGAATACCACCATTAGGAGGGTGACCATGGCTGTGAATTGCCCTCTTTAAAGTGGCTGGTGCAGCTTCCAGGGATTTTCTGTGGACCTATACCCTGATGAGGGGACAGCTTGTGTTAAGCAGCTCCCCTGTTGGGGAATTTACCTCTGGTTCTTTCCCTCCCTATCATGGTCACCTGAAGACAGAAGTCTGCAAGGAAGGTGAGTCACCCATTGAGTGCTGAAGGTCCACTTGTCCCCACAGTGTCCCTTTGATGGGCTTGTATTTGGGAGTTTTAATACACTCCAGCACTCATAGGGTGTTTTTATTGCATTATTTCATGTTTATGCAATTTCTGTGTTATTCTCTGAGTTTTGGAGCATTGGGTATTCATTTATTTATGTTTCTCATGTGTTTCATGCTTGTTTGGGCACTTTTTAATGTTTTACTAAACTTTATTAAAAATGGTGTTCCGCGCCTTTAAGCGCGGCTTTTTCCCGCTCAGACGCAAGGGCTCCTTTACTCTCTATGGGAATTCACAGTATGGGACATATCTCTGGAACCGCTTGTCACAGCAACTTCAGAGTGGGCTCATTTTAATTCTAGGCTCCTGCTCTATCATCCGGAATGTGTTTTATTTATGTGGGGTGTTCAGGGGGGCTTCGGGCACTGTTTGGGGTACTTGTAGGGAAAAACTACATTTCCCATGAGCGCTTGGTTCGCGCTCGTTTCTGATTGGCTGTCACGACGGCCGCCATTTTGTGGTACTTTTCCTAGGCGAGTACACTACGCAGGGACCGAGCCTTCTCTCTCCTCCACAGATTAACCCTTCGCTGGCCAGATAAGTCCGTTTTTAGAACATTTCTGGGGTGAAACTTTAATCTTAACACTTTTTCTGGGTGATAGTGTTATTAGTGGGGTATATTGACGCTGTGAGCATGTCTACTTCACTGGAGCTAGGGGCTAGACCCAAGTCTAAGGAGGATGGGGGGTCCGCTACCCCCATGGCGTTTTGCTCCTCTTGCCACATTGGGCTGGATGGCGATAATGTGGGGGATCTATGCCCTAATTGTACTGGTCAAGATAGCAACCCTGGGCTTCCCAGCCATGCTATTGAGCCATGTTGGGTGAGGGAGTTTTAAGCTGCCACTAGGGATCTCAGATCCACGCTTCAACTCTTTCCCTCTCAGGTACAGGGGGCTCTCCAGGTCTGGCAGACCCCCTCTACTATCAGGACCTCCCTGCCTAAGCCACAGGGAGCTCCTGATATCACTGATTCTTCTGAAGAAGAACTTTTACAGGATTCTGATGCTGAGGAACGTACTGTTATTGAATCTAACAGGTCCATTGGGGACCCCTATGAGTGTGACCCTGAAGTTTCGGCTGAGGGTCTGATCAGAGCGGTTCTGAACACGCTCAACCTTCCTCTGACTCAGGAATCCACTTATGATCCTACTGATGTTTTTCAGAAAAAGCCATCTAAGCCTGTTGTTTGTTTTCCAACTAACCCTACTCTTGCCCGTCTGGTCTCTGAGGCATGGAAGAATCCTGATAGATCTTCCTCTGTCTCCAAAAAGTTTGCCAAACTTTACCCTTTTCCTGAGGCGGAGCTGGCAAAATGGGTTCATCCTCCCAAAGTGGATGCTCCTGTGTCTAGACTATCCAAATCTACTGCTTTGGCTGTCTCAGATGCCTCTGCCTTGCAGGACTGGACGGATAAGAAACTAGAGCTCTCTCTTAAGTCTATTTTTGCCTCTATTGGCACAGCCATGCGCCCCACTTTTGCTGTGGCATGGGTTAATAGAGCTATTGCGGCCTGGACTGAACGACTGACTGAAGCGGTTCGCCAGGATGCGCCTGTATCTGAACAGTTGCAGCTTCTTGCTAATATCACTGAAGCTCAGAACTATGTTGCTGATGCTGCTTTTGATGCTGTGCGCATGATGGCGAGGGCCTCCACTTCTTCTGTGGTGGCTAGACGCGCTCTTTGGCTGAAAATTTGGTCTGCTGATACAGCCTCTAAGAAGGCTTTGCCTTCCTTGCCCTTTCAGGGGAATTTGCTTTTTGGGTCTGAACTCAAAGAAATGATCAGTGAGGCTACTGGCGGTAAAAGTACTCTTCTACCCTCAGTCTTTAAGAAAAAGTTTCCAGCCAAACGCAATCGGTCCTTTCGTTCCTTTCAGACTGAGACACGCTCCTCGGCCCAAACGGGTCCTCCCACTACGCGCTCCTCCTCCAAGCCCAAACAGTCCTGGAGGCCCAAAGTTGCCTCCAAGGCCAAGACCTCCAAGACTGCTTCGGCATGACTCGCCGAACCCGGGTCCGCATCCGGCTGTAGGCGGTCGTCTCCGCATCTTTCGCCGGACTTGGGAGGAGTCAGTGGCGGACCCATGGGTTATTCAGGTGGTGTCAGAGGGATACAGGATCCCTTTCTCTTCCCTTCCTCCTTTTCGGTTCCATTTTACTCGTCCTTCTCAGGAACCCACAAAAAGGCGTCTGTTCGACGACGCTATTCAGGATCTCTTGGACAAAGAGGTCCTGGAGGCGGTTCCTCAGGGGGACACAGGTTCAGGATTTTATTCCAACCTGTTTGTGGTAGCCAAAAAGGACGGAGGAGCCCGTCCCATCCTGGATCTCAAAGATCTCAATGTCTATGTGGTGACTTCCCACTTCCGCCAGGAGTCCCTGCGCTCTGTGATTGCAGCAATGTCTCCAGGGGAGTTTCTTGCTTCCCTGGACCTTCAGGATGCTTATCTTCACATCCCTATTCATCCAGAGAGCAGGCGGTATCTCAGGATTGCCTGCCACAGGGGACACTTTCAGTTTGCAGCGCTCCCCTTTGGGCTGACTTCAGCTCCTCAGGTCTTCCAGAGGGTGTTGGGCTCCTTGATAGCGGTGCTCCATCAGGATGGGATCAGAGTGACCCCCTACATGGACGATCTCCTACTGAAGGCCTCCTCAGCGGAGCTTCTCCACCAGCAATTACAGATGTGCATGCACACCCTGAACCGTCATGGCTGGATCCTGAATCTGGACAAGTCGGACTTGATTCCATCTCAGAGGCTTCTGTTCCTGGGTCTCCTGTTCGACACTCGCCAATGCATGGTGTTTCTTCCAGAGGACGTGGCTCACCAGCTAGCTGTCAGAGTGGCTGGAATTCTGGACCTGGCCGTGATTCCAGTTCCGAAGTTGTCGTCCTTAGTGGGGAGGTTCATTTCCACAATCAAAGCAGTACCATTTGCCATGGCCCACTCCAGGGATCTTCAGAGATTCGTGATCCAGACGTGCAAGAATCATCCAGATCATCAACATCTGTCTGTTTCTCTTCCTCCTCATGTCGAGTCGAGTCTGCACTGGTGGTTAGATCTCTCTCATCTCCTGAAAGGAAAATCCTTTCTAGTTCCTCCTTGGACCACAGTCACTACGGATGCCAGCCTTCGGGGCTGGGGTGCAGTCTGGGGTCGCTTCAGTGCTCAGGGGAAATGGGGTCTGGAGGAATCCATGCTCTCCATCAATGTTCTGGAACTTCGAGCTGTCCGGCTGGCCCTGAGGCACTGGGAGTCTCAATTGACCGGTCTTCCAGTCAGAGTGGAGTCCGACAACGCCACGGCGGTGGCTTACATCAACAGGCAAGGCGGCACAAGAAGCGGTTCCGCCTGGTGGGAGGTCAAGGATATTTTGTCTTGGGCAGAAGATCACGTGCCTGTCATCTCTGCGGTTCATATTCCAGGCGTGGACAACGTCATGGCAGACTTCCTCAGTCGTCATACCGTCGACAGCGGAGAATGGGCTCTGCACCCAGAGGTGTTTCACATGCTCACTCAACGGTGGGGGATGCCTGTGGTGGATCTGATGGCTACCAGACACAACAGGAAGGTTCCGGTGTTTTGCTCCCGGTTGAGGGACTCCCTTGCGCTAGCAGTGGATGCCTTGTCGATCCCTTGGGACTTCTCCCTGGCTTACATCTTCCCTCCTCTTCCTCTATTGGTCAGAGTTATCCGGAAGTTGAAGAGGGAACGTTGTCCTGTCATCCTGATTGTTCCAAACTGGCCTCGCCAGTCCTGGTTCCCGGAATTGATGGCCATGTCAGTGAAGGATCCAATCCCACTTCCAGCCCGTCCGGACTTGCTTCTTCAGGGGTATCTGTGGAAAGAGGACGTTCATTCTCTCCATTTGATGGCATGGCGGTTGAATCCTCGATTCTAGCTAAGAAAGGCTTTTCTCCTTCTGTGGTATCGACGATGCTCAGTGCTCGTAAGCCTGTGTCTTCCAAGATCTACCATCGCATTTGGTCAACTTTCGTGACATGGTGCTCTGACAAGAAGTTGTCTCTTGACTTCCATCTTCCCACTGTCCTGGCCTTCTTGCAGGACGGTGTGGATAAGGGGCTCAGTCTGAGTTCCCTCAAAGTTCAGACTTCTGCCTTGTCTGTGTTTTTCCAGGAACGGATTGCTGTCCTTCCTGATGTGAAAGTCTTCTTCCAGGGTGTGACTCATGTTCGACCTGCCTTTAAGAGTCCTGCTCCCCAGTGGGATCTCAATTTGGTGCTGGGAGTTCTTCAGCGACCACCGTTTGAATCCTTGGCTTCCATTCCATTACGTCTGGTGACTTGGAAGATGGCCTTCCTCTTGGCGGTTGTGTCAGTGCGCCGGGTAGCAGAGTTACAGGCCTTGTCTTGTAAACCTCCTTACCTGGTGTTCCACAAGGATAAGGCTGTGCTTCGCACTACCAAGGAATTCTTACCCAAGGTTGTGTCTGAGTTTCACATTAATCAGGAGATTGTGGTTCCCTCTTTCTGCCCTAATCCTTCATCTGACAAGGAAAGAGATCTCCATCTGTTGGATGTGGTGCGTTGCCTCAAGTTTTATGTTCATCGCACCGAGTCTATCAGGAAGTCTGACGCTCTATTCGTCATTCCTGAGGGGCCTAGGGCAGGAAGACCGGCTTCCAATGTTACCATTGCCTCTTGGATTAAGGCTACCATCCGTGAAGCCTATA